>JAWPHD010007037.1:0-135316 GCA_037043455.1 Cyrtodaria siliqua | reverse complement strand
GGTAGAATAACAATGAGAATTAAAACCTAAATGTTTTATTTAATTATATTCAAGCAGTTTTAAAGTCGAAAAGATACAGGATTAATAAATCGTTATGCTAATTGCAATGCTTGATATAAAATTAAGATTGCCGTTTATCCCTTAAATATTATTACAGAAACTCTGGTTGATCCTCTCTAACCCATCTTGTTCATGAAATTCTAACCTCATTTGCGGTCATTAGGACAACTTGATGAGTGAGAAACGGCATATGGTTAGGCTGAGGCATACACTGAAACATGACCTGGCCTAACTAGCATGTCCTGGCTTGGGAAGGCCTGGCCTAAGGTTATTTGGTCCATTGGGAGTAGTTAGGTCAGGCAAAAGGGTCATTTCTTCAACACAGGGGTTAATGTTTGTGTATCCATGGTCCTGTATGTTATTTCTAGATGGTTAGTGGCTCACAAAAAGCTAGCACATGTCTCATGGGACAATGCAGCTGTACGGTGTATGTTAGCAATTGTACACCTTATGAGGGTCGTTCATTAATATTAAATTGATAGCTATCATGTTGAAACAACACGTTTTTGTCTTACAATGCAATCAGTCTATGAAATAATGAAAACTTGTTTTTATTAATATGAAATAGCAAATGTCACATGTATTAATGTAAACAAATATCATTTCTAAACAAGTAACCTAAAAAGTAAATGCAACAAGCACATATTATATTTAAAACATAGGCCTTATTTGTTTGTGGCATAATGACACTAAATAACATAATCCCCATTAAAGGAATATACAAAGATAACACAATTAAAATACAATTGAATATGTTCAGATTTGTATATATCACATACTTCCCTATAAATACGTCGTTTTTGAATATACGATACGACATAGACCTAGCTAGTCATATCCATCAGGATTTCGTTGCCGGGCAATAAAGCCGGGCAATATAGGGTGCAAAAACGTCATATCACGGAAATAACCATCACGATCCTTTTACCGGAGTGATACGGAAATAACCGATTAGTTACGACTGTATACGATTTCTCACGGGTATTGTTTGTGTCTGCGTTTCATTAGTTACTTCAATCCTGTTTTCGCGGAAGATTATTGGCTATATAATCATTATCCGTGGATAAAATAAACACTTATGACAATACACCTTGAGTAGAAAATTTCAAATTCAATGGAATTCATTTTCAATAAGATTTCAGACAAAAATAAATGTTGTGTACCACTTACGTGACATACATGACATACATGAGCACATCAGAATGGACTAGATCTAAACTTTTTTTTCCATAATTATTTTAACATTAATTTCTGTGGAAAACAGCTTAGTGAGTGAGCTGAAGTTGAAATTTCGACAAAGCTCAAGTAAATGATAAATAGAATAAAAAATGGTTATTTTCATATCACACCCTATATCAGGCCCTCGACCCATATCAGCCCGAGAGCTCAGGCCTGATATAGGGTGTGATATGAAAATACCCATTTATTATTTTCTATATATAACGTATCCTAATAGCGGGCCACCCTACCAACTCACTCTTCCAAAAACATTGTGCCAATATAGCAAGTTAGCTGTATGACTAAATATAATCCATCCCTCCCTCCCTCCCTAAATTACCATGGTTATAGCTCTCTATTGCTGTCTTTCTCTGTGTTTTCAAAAAACAGATAACACATGATAACTACAAAAAGAAATTATTTACAGCAATGGAAGCTCACCATAAATGAAAGTTATCCGATCTAACAAGCACAAGCTAAACAGCTATGAAATTAATAAAACAAGTTTGTCCGCATATGATGACTAAATGGATATTTTAGACAATGGTCAAGTTACACTAGCATATAAATAATGGCCGCGACGAGGATGATTACCCGTTCCTTCCGACTTTGTTTGATCGCATTAAAACTATTTTAAAGTGGACTCAATAGACCAACGGGCGGGGCGCTGCGTAGATATATAGCCTTGCTTTGTGATCATGTTTAAGCGTTACCTCTCAGGCTTAGAAGAGTCCTAGGTTTATTATCTTGGAAACGCCTTATGTTTGCTTGCATAAGAAAGCATAAGAAAGCATTTCTAACAGTTATTCACCGGAGTTTGGTTTGCTAATTGTGTTTGCTGGTTATAATAAAGTAGTCTCGTTGCCATTGCAGCTTATTTTGAAATCTAGTTGGTCATTTGGCTGGAAGCGTCATCGGCCTTCCACAGAGGCCGGCTAGATTTGAAAATAGTTGGCCATTTGGCTGGAGGCGCCCTTGTGTTTCCTTAGAGAGCGGCTAGATTTGAATCTAGTTGGGACGAAGTATCAACTCATATTATCAATTGTCCTATGAGTAGTATAGAAATGAGGGTTCTGGGGGAGTTTTCTCAGAAGGGGTTTGCAAAAGGAGTTTTAAAATGTGTTGGTGGTGTATGAGAGTACAATATCATCCCATCTTTGATTTTAGCTTTTTTTTCATACCGTGACATAAATTTGCCAACTTGTCATGGGAGAGACCCCGATGAAAAAAACTGTGCCATAACCGCTCATTTCTATACTACTTGTAATAATTATGATGTTATTATTTAAGTGATTTCATATTGGCATAGTTATTGGTCCAAGGACTGTCGAGGACCAATAACTCGGATAATATGAAAACACTTAATTAATGACAATTTTATTAACAATTGAGTGTTGTTGAATGTTCATATTCTCATAGACATATGCCATAAACATACTAGTTTATACTGTGTTAACTGTCACAACCGTATCGTTGTTGTTAATTCAAATGTCCGTCAGCAGACGTATTACTCCAAATATTGACTCAGGTAAATAATTGTGTTTTCAGAGATGTTTCCTGGATACTTTCGTATTAAAACATAATATGTATCTTTCCCAAAACGAGGCGTTGGCATATCGTGTTGATCAAATATAGACAAGTCCATCTTAAAATAAAACTAACACCTTGTTTGTCGGCGTAACTTAAAAGAGAATACACACATACACACATGCACGCACGCATGCATGTACGCACGCTCGCTCGTTTAACTGTGTGATGATACAATCGGTGCCCTTAAGCCTTTAGATGAACGACCGTTAAACCAAAAATAACTTAAAAGAGCACACATACATGCATGCACGCATGCATGTACGCACGCTCTCTCGTTCGCCCGCTCGCTCCTGAAATGTTGTTTAACAGTGTGATGATACAATCGGTGCCCTTAAGCCTTTAGATGAACGACCTTTAAACCAAAAATGCAAATTCTAACATTAAAAAAAGAGAAAATCTACTAAATTAAGCTAGATCGCAAATATTCCAGTATGTATTCCTTTTATAAGACATTAAATATATATAGCTTTAACCTGTGCAGTTATTTGGCTAACATCTCTTAAACCAACGTTTTGCGAATGGTCACATCACCATTCATCAGTCTATCCTAA
The DNA here is from genome assembly GCA_037043455.1 of Cyrtodaria siliqua. Lineage (NCBI taxonomy): Eukaryota > Metazoa > Mollusca > Bivalvia > Adapedonta > Hiatellidae > Cyrtodaria > Cyrtodaria siliqua. Next base: position 131,897 of record JAWPHD010007037.1, on the reverse strand, counting down.
ACGTGTCATTGTTCGAAGAGCGAGATTCTTAAGCTTAACAAAAGTGTATGAAAAAACATTGAAATAACCTTCCCCACTTAACAAAAGTGTATGAAAAAACATTGAAATAACCTTCCCCACTTAACAAAAGTGTATGAAAAAACATTGAAATAACCTTCCCCATTTAACAAAAGTGTATGAAAAAACATTGAAATAACCTTCCCCACTTAACAAAAGTGTATGAAATAAAAATTGAAATAACCTTCCCCACTTAACAAAAGTGTATGAAAAAACATTGAAATAACCTTCCCCACTTAACAAAAGTGTATGAAAATACATTGAAATAACCTTCACCACAACATATTTTAGAAGGAGGCTAATAACCTTTCGTATTGATCCTATCAAGTTGGTCTCTGAATCATGTATACACAACGATGAGACCGGTAAATCAATAAAGTTGTAGTGCTAAAATATGCTCAAATGGTTTAAAAACGCACCAATTAAAGTTTTATTCATGATTTTAAACATAAGTGGTGGGTCAACAAACCATATGAATGTAGTAAGGTGAGCGCGATTTATGTACGATTGATGAATAGTAATGCGCCGCATTTTCGGAAATGTATTTATTTATGTTTAAAATGATGTCTTTATGTATTAAATGCACAAATACCTAGTATTTACTACATGTACTAACGCGTACACTTTATATTTTTTCTTTTGATAAAACGTTTTCAAATTCATGTGGCGCAAATTGACAAATATTAAATCGGCGTTATAATCAAGTCAGTAAAATCTAAATGGTTTTGTATGTAATCCAATTTGAAATTAACATAATGAAACCCTGAGCTTATTTCAAATAAGATTAAATGTGAATAAATTATGCAACGAGATATATTAACACGAGGCCGCTCAACTTGCTAACAATGGCACTTATAACAGATTAGGGTTGTGGGGTTGTGGGGTGGGTTGTGTGTGTGTGTGCGGGTGGGGGAGTTAATAGTGAAGGACCTAGAATGAAAAAAAGAGTAAAAGCTATTTGTATTCAATTAAGGGCCTCAGCTCTGCAGTTTCTGCTCAAAATTTCAACTTATCAAGGGCCACAATTCTGGTGTTACTTATTCGATCTGGCTGAATCAAACGTTTCCGAGATGTCATTAATAACAATCTGGTCCAGTTTAGTAAATATCAGATAAAATAATGAAGATGCTGGAACACTAATGAAACAAAACATTGCATTGTTTAATGATTCAAGGGCCACCACTCTACTTTTATTAATTCAATATACTAATAGCTGGTTTTTAAACCTTTCAGCGCTTTCATTAATAATAAACATGTTTGCCAAGTTTAAAGCTTAAATACAAAATGAAGGTGCTCGAGTGTTCACAAGGCACACTATGGCATTTTCAAAATTATATTAATACAGATTATTTAACTGCTGAAATCGGTTATAGTGAAATCCTTCACGAGATGGGAGACGTGTTGTTCTTTTCACGAACGAGCGTATGCGAGTGAGCGAAAAAAAATCACGTCTACCATTCAGTGAAAGAATTCCCTATAATTGAACCCAGCAGTTAAATAATATATTTATTACATTTCAATCAGTTTATGTATAATTTGAACCTTAATTATTCGCTTTATTGAACGTTATCGGCGGATGTCGTCGACATCAGCAACATTTTAAATTGATTTCTCAACTCAACGTGACAGTTAGTTATATTTGTGTTTGGAGTTAGTTATTAATCATTTAGCGATTATGAATATTATTTCTTGAGAAATCCCAATCTTTCGCCAATGGGAATGTAATAAAGGGCCATAACTCTAGAGTTACCAATCCGATATAGCTGGTTTTCAAAGTGTTTTGAGCTTTTATTGATATCAACAATCTGGCTAGATAAAGATCCAACACCTAATTAATATGATAGAGTGTTCACAAGGCGTAACAGAAGACAATGGAATGAGTCCAAGATAAAACATGAATTTTGTTCCAACAAGTCTACAAATTAAGTGCATTTTCTTCGTTGTTTAGGTACACAAATGAAACAAATTAGGCGATATACTAGATATGGAGTGCAATTGTTTTACAGCTATAGTATTAACTCGTTAAGAAACCGAAACAGACATGTAGAGCTTTAAATATCGCAAATCGATATGCTTCGTAATTTCCGTAGCTGTCCGGTTATGCAGTTTCAACTGCATTTGAAATTATTCATTACGGAAACGAATGTTTTGTTCAATAAATGACGATGCCAACAATTGCGCAAAACGATTTAAATGAAAACACGCACAAACACTGATCTTTATTATATGTATACCTTCAAGTTCACGCTGGACAAAACGCGTATGTCTATAGGAAATGGAAATCAGCATGAATTCCAAAACATGAAAAGGCATAAAGGTACACTCGCCTAGCTCCCCAACAATGTATTGTCTGATGGAAGAACCCCGAACCAGTTCTCACTCCAAAGCCGAGCCAGAATACACTTCAAAACAAGAATAAAAGACTAATAATTAGGGCAAAGCGTTTTGGTAGAAACTGGGACCATACACGTCTGGCATGAAATGGTATGTAAATACGACACTGAAAGTGCATCTTCGGGATAACTACTGACATTTTAAATATTGAGTTCTGCATTACCCGGGTCCAGAGGGTGTATATGGTAGCAACGAGTTCCACTACTGTTCATGAACAGTCTCAATCAAACCGAGATAGCAATATTGTTTTGTATTTATCGTGTTGGCGATTTCATTACTTTTTTTCATACTCTTTTCTTTATCAGTCAGGAGTGTAACTGATTGAAGTTATTTTCTAATAACTTTAATGGGTTATTTTATCAGCAATTCAGGATTTGTGTCCCTTTGAATACAGTTCGATAGATAACTTAAATAAGTTCTGAGTAAATATAAACAATTTTCCAAGGGAAACAATTTATTTATATGATTGGTTAATTAACACTTCGTTGTAAGATTTAAGTCCCTTGCTGGAATAACTATATTCACTTATCAGTACTGCCCTGTCAACTATGCTAAATCTGTGAGCATACAGAAAACGTGTTATTTTAAACATTTTAAAGTTATGAAATAGTAAGAATGCATGAAATAGATCCCTATTATCGGTAACATGTTTGACAGAATATGTTAGATGAAAAAGGGGAAAACATGTTACAATTGTATGGCAATTAACCCAATAGGTCTCTGCCATTAAGTGTGTGTTCATTTTAATATACCATACATTTAGTTTCTTACACATGTAAACTTGAACATGATACAGGTAACACATCAATAAACTGTTCAATATAATCTACGTAATACGTATAAACAGTTTGCGATGTGTCTCAGTCTTATCCATCAGGCACATGTTAGACAGTCAGTGGTGTAACTTGATGACGTTTTTTTTTTTTAATAACTTGCTTAGGTTATTAGAGTTTTGAGGCGGGTTTTTTTCTTCAAAATAACTGAAATAAGTTTCAGATATTCATCTATTTTTAAATCTGTTTTCTATCAAAACCATAATTTTCCTGTAACACCTGATATTCTACGGTTCTTCGACCCCATATTGACAATGAGTCTGATCACGTCAGACATTTTCTAAAATTACTATATCTTAAGAAAGGTATTGATTTCATTGACATGCCTGGTATTTTTCGAGATAATCATAAAGTTGATTCTGTCCCTAAATATTTAAAAAATTCAGAAAGTCCTGTAATTTGTTATAAGTTTAAAAAAAAATATTAGAAATATTATTTTCAACTGCAACAAAATAGTTTCTGACCCTAATATAGTAAATAACAGTCATAAGGAATGTGAATGTAACATGATATCAAAACAGCAGGTCATGTCATCACTGGTAATTTTGATATTGTTGACAAACGTATTCGGCTTCTGTTTTCGAAAGGTCCTAAGTATAGATTACCCTCAACTGTCGATTTTAATGCCTGTCAGATCGCCCAAACCATTGAGGATATTTGTATAAAATGGTGTCGTAGAGAACTTGCTTTTTCTACTTGGAAAAAAATCAGTTTTAAAAATTATAGATACATGAACTAACTTTTATAATGCTTACCCTATTCACGTTCTCCGAGACCTAGGTTTTCCTTTCGTAATTTAAAATCGGGAATTCAAGAATTTCATAATAAAGCTTATTATGTTTGTTACTAACGCCTTAAAGAATTATTTGCAAATGATTTAAACTTTGAATCGGAATTGTAGTCCATATTGTTTTAGTGACCCTCTATGAAATCTACTGACCCCCTATAGAATAATAGAGGGTCACCATGTGACCGCTCTAATCTAATGAAATTTCTAGGATTGTGTGCGAGGTGCAATAAAACATAACGTCATGACGTCAAATTGTGCGAACGTCTCAATGACGTTGACGCTCCATTAAAATGGGTTAAATATCGGCGATTGCCTTAAATAGGTGTTTGATGCAATAAATCAGTTATTGGGTTTGTTACTGACCTCCTACAGAAATATGTGGGGTCAGTCACATGTATAGGGGGACTCGGCTATCGCCTCGCCCCCTATACATCTTACTTATCCCACATATTTCTGGATCGGCTATCGCCTCGCCCCCTATACATCTTACTGATCCCACATATTTCTGTAGGGGGTCAGTAACAAACTCAATAACTAATAATGTTAATTCAACAAATGCTACTTGTCCTGTTCGAATTTGTTATCTACTATTAATACAAACACAATGACAGGTGTAATACTGATTAAAACTAACTAGGTATTTCTATAATATAATTAGAATATGTATAAGTTAGGTAAGTATGAAAGATTAATAAAGTAAAAATATTACGAAATTATTCGCTACATGGGTAGCTTATTGTATTACAACTGTGTACCGAATTAATTAAATGAAAATGTCGGCATACTCAATGCAGCAGTAACCTGTTTGAATGTATAGTAAATATAGTTTAGTAGTAGAACATTCAATATGATCAGTTAATTAACTAAATATAGAACTGATGCACAGTTTCCGAACTCATTATGTATAATTAATACAGAATCAATATATGATCATTTAAATAGTCTAAAGATCTTTGAGTCCTGGTAGACGCTACTGACGGATGTACCGACTAGACAACATTAAACCATACGTGATGTATCAACAACAATTACAGACAAATATATATTACCGTAGCAGATTTGTACGAGTTCATAAATGCGAAGAGACTTAAAGAAACGAAAAGCTGGGGTAATTATGATAGATGGATCAGGTTCATTGGCAAAAAGGCCAGCAAGGAAGTCTTCGGCAGAGTCTTGAACATGTATATAACCAGGGTAGTGTTTTTTTGTTAGAAGACAAAAACATGCAATAAGGAAATTCAACATGCAAAATGCTCATTAAAACTATCCAAGTTTGAATGAGCAGAAAATACACTACGAAAATGTGTAGTGAGCAAGTACAATTATAAGATCTCAGCAGTAAAAGTCTTAGTAAAGATATATTGGCTGCATAGACACATTATCAATGAACATGCCACAAAAACTAAACGCGAGCCAAAGAAACAATAGAAGATAAAGAACTCAAAGAGAACATAGATTCAGATTATTAAAATATAAAAGGGTGAACACTGAAACGTATAACGAAACAACGCAATACATTAAATCAGATATTTTTCTGATCAGCAAGTCGTTCGTCTTTGTGTCCTGACTGAGAAACTTGTAATACTGATGAAAGCTAAAGGAGTGCAACAACTGACGGAATCAACTAGACAGCAAATGCGTAGAAAGCTTGAATCTGGGCTAAGTGACTGTCTGTCTCTAGATAACAATGGCAAATTATTGGCTGTTCTAGATTGTCCGACATTGCAGGATGTTGTGAGAGAGAGTCATAGTTTAAAGAGAGAACTTGAAGCCTTGACGTTTGTCCACAATTATCAGCAGTATTAGAGGCAAGACCTCACCTCTTATGGTCAATGATTAAAATGGACAAGTCAACATCGTGGCCATGTTATCCCTCTTATATAAAAACATAATCCTTTATCGTGCGAGGCTATGTTGAACGATTCCTTCATGGTCGTCTTGATCCTGGCAACAGAAAGCCATCAATAAGTATCAAAAGGCTTGTTCAGTCTTTCAGTCACGATATCAAATATGATGTGATACATATTTGGGACTTACGGGCTTGACCCCTAAGTTCATTTATTCGTTACGTCATTAAGATGTTCGACTGTTATTGATGTGTGTTTAATACAATATTGCGTCTATGATAGTAGCTTCTTGATTTTACAAGCAAAACAATTATTATTTCCAGGGTGCAACAAAAACTAACTTTTTTCCCTGTGTATATTAACTTTAACAGTGCATATCCGACGTTCATATCGACATCGTCTTCCGATTGTACATGTCTACTATACCCACTGTCAATTAAAAGACACCATAAAACAAATACTTTTAATTTTAGAATTTGAGCTATTTTGAACAAAATATGATATGCGCAATATAATGAGTCGGAATTTAACATAATTTACGTGCTTATCTGGAGTTAGTGCATTAAACATTGATGTTATGAAATGCCCGTGCATTTCCGGGTTTCTTTAGTTACATCGCTCAAAGAAATCAATTTCTCGGATGAATTCATTGCATATTACTGTCAGAAGTCAAACAATAAAAAGGTCAGTAAACTCAATTCATTACAGATTAATTGAATGTTGACATTTAGTGGAACAGTTTTCTTTTTATGATTATCCATAGTAAACACTATTAAATGACAAGGTAAATAACTGCGTAACTGCTTGTCATGCAAGCCTATCAATAAACATGTAAGACAAGTTAGGTATCAAGATTAAATTATTAAAAAATGAAAAATATTAGTCCAACAGTTTTATTTCAAATGGTTAGTGAATAAGCCAACAGCATAAACATATGGAGTTAATGGTGCGTTTTCATTTACCGTCAGAATATAAACAGTTTGGTAACATTCTTTTAATTTATTATGGTGTAATCTATTTACAGTCCAGCATTTTATTCCAAAATTTGGCTGAAATCTATGCTCTGGCTTATCAGCTAGTCCAATTAGTGTTAACTGCATTTTGGCCATAAAGCATGACCCCTGATGGGCTGACCACCACTTAAGGAACTAGATATCTCTAATCAAAAATCAAAATACTATTCCTGTATTAACCGTGTGCAGTTGGTATGTACTTAGGGGTCAAATGTATGTAGTTGGTGTTCACCAAGGTGTTGGTGTTCATGAGTCTGACCTATTTGTTTTGTTTTTACGACGTAACGTCGTCTTGAAGTTCTCGCGCATATTGGCGTAAGACTTGCTTGAATCATTGGAAAAACAGCTGTTCTATTTTTAGTAAGATAGATAATAAACACTAATCAGTGTCATTCCGCCCAGCGCCCCGTTGATTGTCGTCTTTTCGCCCCACTGAGTATCGTCTTTTCGCCCCACGCTCCGCTGATTAACGTCTTTTCGCACCGTGCTCCGCCGATTAACGTCATTTTACCACCATATTGGGCATTGGGTATGTCGTAAAATTAAATTAAAGTACTGAACATACTGAGAGTTGTAGGAATGTTTGAAAAGCGTTGAAAAAGCGTTTTCCGTATAGAGAGCGGTGCATAAACGTATACACTTAACAACACCATGGAGTCGGCTGGAATCCAGACCGAAATCCTCGAGGTCAACATCGTCACTGCAATTTCGAACTCTACCACACGTTGAATAAAATGAGCAAATATAATCGTCAATGAACATGACAATTCACAACATAAATAGTTAAAGACTGGATTACTGACATGAAATGGCACTCGGCAATTTTACCTACTACTTCTAAGGTTAAATCGAAAGTTTGTGTAAAATGATCTTTACTATCGCGTTAATTTCCCGTCTTCAGCGTCAACATTAACAAGACAATGTAAATAAAAGTCAATCCCCTCAAGAATTTATCAAATGATACCTATACATGTTGTAAAGATGTATATTATATTACTAAAAACATCGTTTATGGCAGTTCCAGTCAAGAAGAAAGCAATCTAGGCCACACCTAAAAGGGACGAAATATAGATAAAAAAATCGAACAGGAAAAGCAGCATTCAAGGACGACAGTCAACCACAAACACACACAGAAACAAAGAACACATTTAAAGATGAAATAAGACATCACAAACACAAAAGGGTTGAAAGCTCATTCACCTACCGTCCTTGTTTAGGGTTTCAGTAGGTGCAATCATAGAATCTGACGAGGTTGTCACGTCAATGCACAAGAGAAAAATGAAGGTAGTGGTTGTTTGTAGACGGTTCACTAAACATGAATTGCATTGCAATATTAAAGGTTCATATTCTTTTCTGACGAAGTTTCCTGATTCATTTTGTAAAATGGTCAGGAATCCCGCCAGACTCATTTAACTTCCAAAGTAATATATACTCTGTAAAAGAAGTTTTGGACCATGGCAGTGTTCGAACCCGTACAATGATCGCTGAACCATGACATTCGACCATAACCCTTATTATCTCATTCACAATAGATCATCAATCAACAAAAGTTATCGTTTACAATGAAAGTTTGCGAAAAAATAATAATCTTTTTATTGGTTACTCGAATGTGTCCGTAACTGTAACTTTGTATGGACTTTGCAACATTTTTTACAGACCCTTTGTGTGTTCGCGATATTTTTTTAAAATCAAATGTTATTTTGAATTTAATGTTTCTGGTACCAAATTAACCGGGTAGGGTAGACCTTGGTTACTAAAAAAAGATACTTAAATTTTGTCCACTAGTTTTATTTTTATATGACTTTATATACCCTGGTCCAAAACTATTTTTACCGAGTATACATTGATCTAATAAAAACAAGAAAAATTGATCCCTTGGAAGCAGCAAATACAAACAAGCATTGAGTCTGTTCATGAGAGGTAGACTAATTTGCATCACCTCTCAAGTCCCGTGTAGCACCGGCTTAAGTCTGAAGTTCTAATATACTCATCAATGCCGGACGGCCATATCACCGATTTAAGCCGTTTTGTAGTAGAGGCAACTTTTACAGCTTCCTCACAGCACTAAACAAACTCTAGTGTAAACTACTGCCTGTTTTCGAACTACTCAACACAATATCAACTATTCAATACTGTATTTGAGACTATAACACTCGTTCACACGTGTAAAAAATAGCAATCGGCCTTTTAAAACAAAACGCAGTGGTAACAATAGTATTTTCAATTTTCCTACCATGAGGTTTTAATTATTGAGTGTTTCAAACCTCTCATCAACAACTCCACTATAAAACTATATGTTTTAATGGGTAATTGATAGTAGCTTAGCTGAATAGAGAGTGGACAACGACAAAGCCTTTCAATTTCGAATAATTTTAATCAATTTCAGTGCGCGTGCTTTTGCACAATTTATTACATTTTAAATATTATTTCAGTTCTATGGTTTGTTTACATTTAAAACAATATGACTGTTATTGTTTGCTATGTTTCAAAAAAAAAAAAAAAATACAAAAGCTCAAGCAATGCTGCAGCTACTGTTGGGTCACAACGGTGGTGTGTCCATGTGCAACAGTCGTGATCGGAGCACCGCATGCGTCCGTAGGTCCGGATGTATCTGGTACTATGTGAAAATAGTGAGCAATATTCTGAATTCTGAAATAAATAAACATACAAAATAAACGAATTTTATATTTAAAAAGGTGATTTGTTAGAACATGCGTTATTTATTTTTATACATATAATTCTAACTAACAAACACAATTTCACATGTAATAGGCATTTTATTAGTAGAAAACTGTTATAGTTCATAAAAACTATTCAGAAATATGTTTTACTGTATTGAGCGCCTCAGAGAAATTTGTAATTTTACTAACTGTGCTAACCTCTTACAGTATTCAGTTCATTTCAATTCGTAATAAAACAAATAAGTTGCAGAAAACGTACTTGTCATACCCTAACTGAATCAAACGCGTTTGACAGAACATATTAGAATAACAAATAAAACCATAACGATGCATATCCAGCTCAAAAACACCCAAATGTTCTTATTTAGCATAATTATACTAAATTGTAGAAACACAGATACAAAATTCGAAATGTTAATATAGCATTCACAGAACACAGTCAACCAAAACACGTAATTAACACAAGCGATTACCAAATAAATTACTCTCGGTTCGTGGTGTGTTATTGCAAATTATGATATGTGTCGACTATGTAAGAATATAGCAATCGTTCAAGGGTATCCGATGAAGATAGGGAATTCAAACCCGAGGTGTATGTGTTGTTAAAACACTTATACCTAGGGTTGGAATTCTCTATCTGAACCGAATACCCATGATAGATTCTTTTTCTTGCATACCAGAGACATGTAGACGCCGCCAGCTACTAACATTTTGAATGTTTTCCTGCATATCGGATGTTGGTGCTCGCGTGACGTTTATCTTTACCCATAAATATAAGGCTTTCCATCCTCCATGTAAAACGTGGATAGCCTTATCCGGTACAATAATAAAGCGTGTTAGAGGATACAGCATGACGATGATTTCTGTATTTAATGTATACGTTTTATGGGGATAACAATAGGGTAATAGTGAGGTTTGGTGCACCATAGAATCGGGTTTTAATTCCCAGCGGCCATTTTGGCCACTGACCGTTCCAATGTTGTATCCTATTGTCCACTCTTTTATGTTTGTGATGGTCATATATCTTGCCTTTTCTTAATCCGTGCAATTGTTGCTTGCTTTCATGCGTGTTTTTGGTTGATTGTGGTCTTTGATTGCTACTGTTCCTGTTCGACATTTCTACTTTAAAATATGATATTTACGCATGACAGACTAGCGGACATCCATAGTTGAGGACATGTCCTTCTTGTAACACGACGTGGCATTCCGATTCACAGGCAGCTTCTGTTGGGTCACCTCCAACAGCGTCCAGGATCAGCTGAACATCGCATCGCAAGGCGGTAAGATCAACTGTAATTGCATGTATCTAATACTTGTATACTCCTCAAGATTATTTAAGGACCATGTTTAGATTTTGGCCATTGGTTAAAGTACTGTAATTGAACAATGTATTGCCTATTTACAATTTTTAAGTTGAGCTGTTCTTTTACAGTTGTTACGTTACACACATGTATTAACCTTTGTATGAATATGAAATCCATAACATTAAAGATTAAGCAATTATTACTGTTCTATTTGTGGTCTTTATAACTTATTTTGAGGAGTATATATACACACATATTACTATAACTATACATACACGCACTCACGCAGGCAAGCACACACAATATAAAATTTCACATCTGTATTATTGAATCGACATGCTGTTTTTACGTGTTAATTTAATACAACAAGTAATATAATGATAAACTAAATAAGAAATATATAAACTAATGATGACTTCGAAGCAATGTCGTATATAAAATCCCTCGTAATTTGCTATTTACCAGATTAGTGTCAATCAATAATTTAAATATCCGTTACACCTTTATTCAATTAAAATCCATTTTATACTTAAAACAGATTTTAATAATAGTCAATGCACCCTCCTCCCTACTACACCTAGTAGATCCCTATTTTCCATCATCTAATATTTTCCGATGCAAGATAAAGAGAAAAAATGAGTCTAATTTCGAACTATGTTTACTTTTAAAGCCATTGAAAAGCTACTGCGCAAGCTTCCACTGTATCACAATAGACAGACGGGGTTACTGCGCAAGCTTCCTCTGTATCACAATAGACAGACGGGGTTACTGCGCAAGATTCCATTGTATCACAATAGACAGACGGGGTTACTGCGCAAGCTTCCACTGTATCACAATAGACAGACGGGGTTACTGCGCAAGCTTCCACTGTATGACAGTATACAGACGGGGTTACTGCGCAAGCTTCCACTGTATCACAATAGACAGTCGGGGTCACTGCGCAAGCTTCCGCTGTATCACAATAGACAGTCGGGGTTACTGCGCAAGCTTCCACTGTATCACAATAGACAGACGAGGTTACTGCGCAAGCTTCCACTGTATCACAATAGACAGTCGGGGTAACTGCGCAAGCTTTCACTGTATCACAATAGACAGACGGGGTTACTGCGCAAGCTTCCACTGTATCACAATAGACAGACGGGGTTACTGCGCAAGCTTCCACTGTATCACAATAGACAGTCGGGGTTACTGCGCAAGCTTCCACTGTATCACAATAGACAGTCGGGGTCACTGCGCAAGCTTCCACTGTATCACAATAGACAGTCGGGGTCACTGCGCAAGCTTCCACTGTATCACAATAGACAGACGGGGTTACTGCGCAAGCTTCCACTGTATCACAATAGACAGACGGGGTTACTGCGCAAGCTTCCACTGTATCACAATAGACAGACGGGGTTACTGCGTACGCATCCAATGGGTGTCAATTGAACATAATTGATACACTGTCTGAAAATACATTGACAGTAGTTGTCTCTCTTGCACTGTTTTATCAGTATCATCTCCAACATGTCCAAAGGCATGCAATAGTTGTTATTATAGCGACGGTTGTTTGTTTGTTTGTTTGGTGTTTTACGTCATTTCAACACATGTAAGGTTATATATGACGGTCAATTTGTTGTGGTGAAGGCAGACCACCCATTTTATGTAACCAGTCATCCGTACGAATCGACACTTATTCACTTACAAGTCCAGCTCCCAGTGGGATTCGATGGGAAAATCATACAAATATAAGAATATATTTGCATTTAACTCGCTTCATGGAATTTGCCATTTGATAACGGCGTTTAAAACCGCATACATGTCAAAAAAGCAGACATTTTTAAAAGTTCGTACTTCAATTAATGCTAATGTCATACACTATATTTAAACAGTCTTTATCGATTAAAACTACAGCAACATACACTTTTACAAACCTATAGTGAAAAAGTTTTATATTTCAATCTCATTTTATCGTTATCATGCATTAGAAATTGGTTCTTTTACCATAACTATTGGCGTGACATACTGGAATTTGATAACCATTCTGAGTGTGTGTATGGCTTAATTTGGTTAATGTAGATAGATAGATATTTTATTCAAACATAAGGCATTACGCCCAACAGTTCACATGCAAATAGTACATACATATAAACATGTATATGAAATACACACAATATTTTCCAGTTAATGACAATTTGTATAATTTCATAGGTGAGTTTCAAGATCATCTGTATATGTTACTAGTTAAAAAGTATTTGACAACTATTAAGTATATAAGTGTTTAATATATATTTTTAAATTAATATTCCTACGTACTGATCAGAACACAGTTATATCTGTGGACAAAAATGGAGAAAAGTGATATTTATTTATAAAACATGTCGTCTCTTCTTTTAAAACTTTTACAAATGAAAACGGACAGTTTTTTTAATAAACTCTTGTTTTCTGTTGTCATAAGTTCAATAAATTTTGGTATGTTTGGCCGTTTCCAAAAATATTTGTTAACATATTCTTTTCTTATATCTTGATATAGTGAACACTCCAATACAAAGTGAAATTCGTCTTCTAGTATATTACATAGCTGGCATTTTCTTTCGGATCTTGGTGTTTTATTTGGTCTATGCCATCGACCAGTTTCTATTTCTAACCTGTGACTAGAGACTCTTAGTTTTGTAAAAAAAGCTCTAAATTTCTTTATATTTAGTACATCTAGATAATACTTAAACCTGAAATCTGATATTATTCTGTATGTACTAGCTCTAGTGGAATCCGATAATTCAGCATTCCAATTTTGTATAAACATATCTTTAATTCGTTGTTTAAATATATTAATGAAATACGTTATGTTTTCTACTCCTTGAGAATACCAAACTTCATTAAATCCTGTTCGTTCCAATAACCCTTTAACTTGAGATGCCCAGTTTAATTTATTTGGGTTTACGATCAGATCATCTAACATAACATTATACATATTTTTTATATATTTGCGATCACTCGTACGTGTAATTTTTAACCAGAACCGGATAATATAGGCCATACGTTGAATTTTTAAAGGGACTCTCCCGAGTTCTCCATATATGAAATTGTTTTGAGTTTGTGTTTTAACACATAAAAGTTGTTTACAAAATTGAAGGTGTACTTTCTCTAACTTTTCCGCATTTGAGAATCCCCATATCTCTGCGCCATAATTTAATATTGGCAAAATGAGTTTGTCAAAAATGTCTAAAGTGTGACTGACCGATAAGTCAGTAAATTGATTTATATACGACTTCATTTTGAAGATTGCCTTTAATGCCTGGCCACTTAATGATTCGAACGTTTGATCAAAAGAACCGCCTGTGGTAAAGACAATTCCCAAATAGGTAAACTTATTTACAATTTCAATTACAGTATTATTATATGTGAACAATAGGTTCCTTTTTATCTGACCGCCTTTTTTAAAAAGCATGACTTTCGTTTTATTTTCATTTACGACCAATTTCCATTTCTGGCAATAACTGTACAGTATATCTAACCCATCTTGTAGCCCCTTCTCAGTTTCCGAAAATATCACTATGTCATCAGCGTATAATAGTAACAGCAACTTTAACATTCCAGTATCGATACCTTTAAAACCATTTAGTGTAAAATATTCTTCTAAATCATTTACATACATAGAAAATTTAAAAGGTGACAAACAATCGCCCTGCGGCGCTCCAAGAAAACAGCTAAAACTGTCACTAAGCTGGTTTTGATACTTTACTCTTGATTTTATGTTCGTATACAATGATTTAATAATATTAAGGAGTTTACCTCTCACTCCATATTGCATAAGTTTATAGAATATGTTTTGTCTAACCAACAAATCAAAAGCTTTAGTGAAATCTATGAAAGTTACATATAACTTTTTTTTTTCATTCAATATATGATTTATCAAACCATGGAGAACGAATAGGTTATCAATAGTTCCCATATGTTTTCGAAAACCAGCCTGTGCTTCAATATAAATATAATAATCCTCAGCCCATGTAGTTAACCTGTTGTTTAAAATGCTTGTGAATAATTTACCGAATGTACTCAGTAATGTTATCCCTCTATAGTTTTCTGGTTGGTTTATATCTCCTTTTTTAAAAAGTGGTACAATATAGCCTTCCGTCCAGTGAGAAGGGAAATAACCCAGATCAAAAATCTTATTAAAAACGTTCGCTAAGTATGAATCTAAATACATGCAACCATATTTGAACATTTCATTTATGACATAATCCGATCCGCCTGAGCGGTTGTTGTTTAACTCTTTTCAAAGCTTTATGAATTTCTGCTTGACTGATTTCAATATTAAGTTCGTCAAACATTATTTGTAGTTCATTGTTTAACATTCTATTATTAAAATATAAAATATCATCATCTGGTTGGAAAAATACAGATTCTGGATCGTTTATTGATTTGAAATAATTTGCAAATTGAGAGGTCGTTATATTTGATTTTGGCACTCCAGTGCTCGCCGTTTTCAGGAGTTTCCAATATTCCTTTGCATTTTTATATCTCTGTGACTCTAATTTCTGAGTTTTTTGTTTACTAAAACTTGTTTTCTTATTTCTAATGACTGTTTTATAATGAGACCTAGACTGAGTCATAACTTTTCTGTTTTCTGTACAGTCAGATTTTCTATAATTATTTAAATTCTTATAAAATTGATTCCTACTTTCTTTGCATTCATTATCAAACCATGGCTGATTTTTCATTTTTGGTTTATGTGTAACATTATTATTAACCTTTTTCCTACAGATTGGGTCACACACCTTTTCTATCATGTTATAAAAACAAGAAAGATTTGATTCAAGCTCGTCATGGGTTTCAATATTCCGTAAGTTCTCTGACAAATCTTCTAGTTCTAACTGAAAATCGTTTCCACTGTATGTATGTCCTTGATTTTGTTTTGTGTGTCTTATGTTAGAGCTGTAATACGTTACATCATTGCAATCCTATGCATAGGATTCGGAAGAAAGGAAAACATTAAATAAAGTCTACACTTTTGTTTGCTATCACGATATATATTGCCATTTTGAAAACCACCGACGAATTAATACCTATGTCTTACCGACAAATTAATACCTATGTCTTTTCTCGTTTGTCCCGTTGACGGGCATTTGTTGATTTACATATACATTTTATATTACTACCATATCATCCCTTATTTTTAATAGTTTTATCTTTATATATTTACATTAATTTTTAATTACTACTTAATTTCTTCAACTTTCGTCGGTTTTTGCGCACAATATGACCTATTTATGTGTCGACGTGCCGTAAAACACCATTCATTCATTGTCGTTGGTCTAATACGATAATGCCACGGAAATGGTTGCAAATGACAATGACTTCCGCAAATTCGAATCATGCGATTATAAATCGAGTAAGCGGCGAATATGCTTCCTAGGCAATTTGAAGCAATCGGGTTCCACGATAATAAGCAACGTTTAAGGGATCAAGTAACCACTAAGTCTTTCCATGTCATATTTCCTGTCATGTTTTATGTGGAGAATAATCAGAAGTACTCATGTCGTGCATCCATATAACCTTGCTAAATGTCCAAGCACAAAGAAAACGTTTCATTTAAAAAAAAATAAGGAATGACATATCGTACATACATGCTCGTTTCCTTTGTAACTCATTATCATGGGTGTTGTTTTCATCTTTAATACATTTAATGGGGATATTTTGCATGCATTTCTCTAAGACCTGTGTATATTTCCTTTGTATTGAAATGGTAAGGTTGTTGTTGTTTTTCGTAAAGTTTGTTTTAAAATTGATTTGCATTTTTTCGGCGTTTACGCGAATTCAAACACAGGTAGTAAATGGCCCTTTTCATCAATTGCAATAGATTTGTTTCGAGTCGCGAACGTATCAACATGGATGTGCCTTACGATAGTGATAAGTTATAGATATAACATTGATATTCTCGTGTTTTTATGTGTAGAGTAAATTATACCATAGTTTGGTGAGCTTTCTCTTTGCATTAACTGCAAGAGACAAGATAGGTCACCGAACTATGGTATAATTTACGCTACACTACACATAAAACACGAGAATATCTATGATATATCTGTTTTAACCTAGTGCATTAATATAAATCATAAGCATGGTATATCCAAATGACCTGAAAATTATACCATAGTAAACCATGGCATAATTTTGGGTTATTGTGAAATATTCCTTAATGCAAGTTATATAGCAACTGCATAGCAGCTATAGGTTAATGATGAACAGTTCAAGAGAGACAACTAACGTCGCATTGACATGCATTTTGGTTTCGAAGCGTAAACAACTGCAGAAGCGTGAACAACTGCACGAATAGACAGGACATTTTCCTCCCTAAAACAAGACTAGCCAACTGAAATTACACACTGCAATCCTGAGAGTCATATTTGAACATATTCATGTATTCATGTTCTCGTGTCCCTTTAAACAAGTACTTTAAACAAATTAAACACTTTTATTTTCCACTGTTTATTTTCGACTTTTTCTTTCGTTTTCCTAAAATAGGTTCCATTTCAAATGTGTTTTTCAAATTTAAGAGCATATCGATTTCTGTTCAAACATAAAAGTCTGTATTATGTATCAGATATAATATCTCAAGTTTTAACCATTCTCTTTGACCTATGTATATTTCCTTTGTGTTGAAATGGTTTCGCAATTTTTTTCTTCTTATCGACAAGGGAGTGCCGTGGGATAGTGATAATGATAAACAGTTCAACAGAGACAACCACCGTCAGCGAGTGCTTTTTTTTCAGATAGTGAAATAGCCATTATCTATGAGACACATTTGATACGTGCGCAGTAACTCCGCCTATTTGAAGTTTATTCGAAATTATACGATTTGTAAAAATGAATGTAAATATTTTGTTGTAATTTTTATATGTATCTTTGTAATTGTGCATGACACATTACTATATCCATCTGTTTATAAGTAGCATGCACATCTTTGACAGACATGCATTTTGGTTTCGGAGCGTAAACAACTGCGTGAATACACATTGCATTTAAAATGTCCTCGTAAAACAAGATTCGTCAACTGAAATTACACACTGCAATCTTGAATTATTGAGGACCCTATGATGACGTCTACCTAAATCTTTATAGCACAGTGGCGTTCGTGTTTGTCTTAAAACTTGCCTTGTCGTACTCGTAACGGTTTGTTCTCTTGTTCCTTTAACTTCTGCCAAGTCATTGAGTACTTACCTGATTTTCTAGGCTTTTTTTATACTATATATACATGCACATTTATTTGTTTTACTTATATTGCCTATATGCTGCCTTCTTTGCTAGAAAATATAACTTGGCGGGATATCTTTATTTACACTGTCCCGCTTATTGGGATGACAATAGGGTAAGAGTGAGGTTTGGTTCACCCTAGAATCTGGTTTAAACGCCAGCGGCCTTTTTGCCACTGACCGTTCCAAGACGGTAGCCTTATTGTCAACTATTTTATGTCTGTGATGTCATGTCTTGCCTTTTAGTCATAGTTGTAGTTGTCGGTGTTTCTGTGAGAGTTTGTGGTTGACTGTGGTCCGTGAAAGTTCGACTATTGTTTCTACGTTGAGGATCATATTTGAACACGTGTTCCTTTAAACAATTACTTTACACAAATTAAACATAACCTACTTTATTTTCCACTGTTAATTTCAAGTTTTTTTATTTCATTTTTCTAAAATATTATTATAGGTTCCATTTCAAACGTGTATTTGAAATTTAATGCTGAACGATTTTGCTTCAAACACATTAGTCTATAATAGTATGTATGAAATATAATGTCTCAAGATTATAACCAGTTCAAATGTATGACGATAATATGGATAATAAATACGACATCCCAAATTGGTAACTCTTTTTTGTGGTATAATGCTGATCTACGGTGATATTGCGTTTGGGTGCTGTGATTTCTATAGGACTATTCTTCTCATTGTTTTGTATTTCATTTTAAACAGATTTATTCCGCGTCATTTCGTCGGACAGTTTTCCAATTGTGCAGATATGTTTAACATATTTAACAGGTAATGTTTTCGACATACATATACTTCCCAATGAATCCAAAAGGAACCTCTTGCTTGGCGCGCAAAGGATTGCAGGAAGAAAGCAACAAAGAATCAGCAACTTCATCCCGATAGTCTGCAAATATAGAATTAGAACATTTATCAGAGTAATATACAGAGGTTGACAGAATATGCAGAGGCCTTCTTTTGCAGATAATGTTGCACTGTTCGGCCTGATAAGCGATAGTTCTGGTTCTGGTTCACCTAAACCACAATCAGTAAATAAATCGTATCTCTGGTTCTTAATGTGGAACAAATCGGGACTAAATAATGGCGTGAGCTATTAAATTTAACTGTATTTAGCAATGGCAGATAAAGGAAAGGTAGGCAAATACGTCGGTGTTTATTGGACGTAATGTTATCTGACGTCATTAAACGACCGAAAGAAAAACAAACGTGTCGGAGACAATCCTGTTTAACACAAAATAACTAAAATAGACAAATACATGTATGTCAGTGCCTATTAGTGTCATATTAAGTCTCAGCAAGTAAATGCAGAATAGGTCAACGGAGCCTGGCCACGTTTATTTTGTTTTCTAAGCCTCACCCCTCAAAGACCTATTTAGAACCTATTGTATTTAGGAGGGAGAAAATGTATAGGTAACTGTAACTCACTGTTAGACATACAATTGCATGAGAAAATGGTGTATACACATTTTTATCAGACGATGAGGCCCTCCCAATACAGATGTTGTATGAGGCCAATATATTTAAACATTGCAGCAGGTTTTTCATCCGTTGTGTTTTGGTTTTTTGTCTTACTTCATAAAAGTAAGATACTGTTCAATATATCAATGTTATTGAACGAAAATCGTCAGTCTTCAATTTATACGCCTGAGCTATTCGGTCATGTAGCATGTTAGCATAAATTAAATAAGCTTGACATGCTTTTTGAATGACCATTTATTACGTGGTCCGAGTATTAACTTTCATACCCCATCACACCCCTTCTCCAAGAAGCGAAAACGGGGTTGGCTGGGGTATGAAATAAAACCTTAATTTCAGCTTAAAATGTTTGTATATTGTAAACATTCAATAGGCAATTTGAAACAAGTTATTGCATTTTGTCAGTAAAAGGTTTTTTAAACATGTTTTTTTGTCGAAATATACGTTATGAATATAAGCTTTTTCGTCGCTCAATGGGATTAAGACGGGACCACGTAATGTTTAACGTTGGAAAATAGGTCCCTAAACTTGAGAGTAAAACGCACTGGCATAGCATTTACTAAATAACATTAAAACTCACCTAAACCACAATCAGTAAAACCAGACGACGGTTTGGAAATATAGATATGGGTCCCAAAAAGTAAAATATTTATAGGAACATTTTCAGATTTATAATTTGCCAAAATGACTTGAATGGACATTTTATTTTACAGAACTTCACATGAATAGCACGCAAATCATAAATATTCCGTCAGGAACTTTAACGTGTATACCAGTCAACATTCCTAAGTACCCCTAAGAATACCTCAATAATATTCTCAGTGTTTTCAGTATATATTGATACAAACTTGACTGGAGATACAAATGAACTGCAGAACATAAAGTTTCAATCGTCGGCTCTGATCGCATGAACAAATGTTAATGCTTTCAAGTTTATTTGTTTTCCTAGAAATAAATGATAACAATTATACAACGTTTTTAGTATATATGTTCATCATTAATCGCAACATATTCATAACGCATAAAGTAATAAACACGTTCTCGAAAAAGCACAACATATTAAAAATATGGGTATGGATCGCCGGTATAATTTTATTCGAATATCACCTGTGATAGGGTGATATTGCCAACATATTATATTGCATTTACGCAATGGTGACAGTAGTTCTTGACGATCTGGGTGTTATTTTTTTTTTTTCAAACAAGAAAAAAATAGAAGTTTACATTTTTCCGAAATCTGACAAACTATGCTTTCAACCTCATTAGAATGCAATATGTATGTGTTGTACTCCATTGTAATGAAATGTTAAAATGGAATATTTAAAGTTAATATCATCATTTGAATCTGCGTCCGTATTTGATTATGGTATTAAAAATTGCAAAAATGTTCTTATATAGCAGCTTTAACATATGTTTTTATGTGAATCGTATAATGGAATAAATATTGCATCACAGTGAAGGGGACAGTGGATATTGTCAACCTGTTGAAAATAATCTCGACCGAGGCTCAGTAATGTCGACCGAGGCTGCAACGAAAGGACACATATGCAAAACCAGTCTACGTCATCCTTATCAAGATGCACTTAATAGAGATATGTCACTGTTATGTGGCATGAAAGAGGCCGATACCGATTAGTAACAGGTTATGAGGCTCCAATAAGGGTCGTTATGTAAACAAATAGGGACGATAATGACCAGTGTTGGTGCCCAATGCCCTGTTCTAGTTTGTATCGACCGACTGAAATTCCTAACAGTTTTATCGCATATAATTCGCATTCTTTGTTTTTCATGACTTCTATTTTGTTTGTGTTCAAAATGAATAGTTTTCCTTTAGAACCCCTTTCACCAAATGTTCATGTATTTCGAAATTGAGACTTTAAAACAAGTCCACACGGCAGACCTGATTGATTTCGGGAAATTAATCACTTTTAACAAGAAATAAGGCGCATGCGTGAAAAATTTCGAAACCATGTTCAAGAATAGCACGAAAAAGAGTTCTGAGACTCTTACAAGTATAAGAGAACGGAAAAATGCCGCAAAATGCGATTATTGTATAATGTTACATGCATTTCCGATATAAAATAGTTAAACATTCTGTATAAGTTAAACCTATATGTCTAAAAATTAAAACTTTCACCTGACGATGTTATATAATAATGGATAACATAAACAAATCACACACAACTGGTCTATTACTAGCAGTTTCGTTTTAGTTTTAAAATTACAATTAGTTACTGTAAACGTGGTCGCTTAAGATTGGTGGTCTCTTAATACAGTTGGTCTTGTGAACGATGACTGTATACGCATCACACTCGAGGAGTTTAAACACCAGGCGACATGATGTCTGACATTTAAAATCTGGTTTAATGCTGTAAAACGTATTTTCGTCACAAAAACAACCATAGCTCAGAATAATAGTTTGTTTACAAACCTTACTGTCTAATTCCACCAGTAAAATGATTAGGACTTACCATGTGAGTTAGCATATGATACGAACAATTCAGTGTCTCAAATATTATCTAATCAGAATATCGTGTTTTTATTCTATCTATGACACAGTTTGATATACATTAAATTTAAAGACTTGTAAACAACATTCAGGGCCGTAGCCAGGCATACTCCTGTACGCCCGGGCGTACTCTAGAAAATCGAATGTGAAAAAAATAAAAGTGCTTATTTTTTAAAATCAGCAATAAAAATTGAAGTGGGGTAGGGGGTGAGACACTGGAGGCGATATCCTCCAAAATCTCGTACAAATGAAGCCACAAACCTCCGAAATTGCATCAAATTTCAAAATTTTCCCGGGGGACGTCCCCAGGAACCCCACCAGCACAGGGGGACACCCCCTCCCGCACCCTCCCCCAGGGCGTATTCTCCAAAAGGCTCTGGCTACGCCCCTGACATTATATGGGATATATTAGTAAAAACAAGACCTACATGCTGCAAAAGTCCCGAAGGTGAAACATTTTTTATTTGAAATGACTTGATTGGTATGTTCGGCTTTCAATGCATGTTGTTTAATTTTAATATATCTCTCATCATTTTAAAATCTTCATTCCATTGGTAAAAAAAAGTTTTATTGCATTATTTTCATACAATTTGATATAAACAATGCCAGTTTAAGGATGAACACCCTTACAATACGTTTTAAACACACGTCAATACTAATGGTGGTAGGTTTTAAGACAGTATTTAAGTACCTATTTGCCAACGTTCAATGATCAGTGAAAAGTGTGCTGCTAACCTCATGCATAACCTACGAGTATAAGCTCGACTAAAGTTGTTTCTTTCAATATCAGTGTTGTATGGAATATAAAGCAGGATATACTAATTTCAATAACAGTTTATGGAGATAAAGCAACACATTAACAAGTGTGATGTACTAAATCCAAAAGTGGGTTGATAATTTATTGTTTTTAGAACAAAAATAACACCAAACACAAGTAATGAAAAAAATATGTATATGTTTAAATATGTTGACTTAATACAAAATTTTGGCGGGCCTTATCATCTAAAACAAAATTGAATAACACTATTTTCTCATGCATTTGTATGTCTAACAGTGATTTTCTTGAATACCGAATAAGTTTTACATGGGGAATGGAAAGTCTTATATTTATGGGTAAATATAAATGTCACGCGCGCACCAACATTAGGTATGCAGGAAAACATGAAAAACCTTAGTAGCTGGAGGCGTCAACGCACAACATGTCTTTCATAAGCAAGAAAAATAATCTGTCATGTGTATTCGGTTGAGATAGGGAATTCCAACCCTCGGTATAAGTGTTTTAGTCGTAACCTCGGCAGAGCCCCGGTTCCGATAAAAACACTTTTATCTCGAGTTGGAATTCCCTATCTTCACCGGATATCCATGAAAGATTCTTATCAAAGTTACATATAATAATCCTCTCCCCACACCCCTCATCAAAAAATACAATAGGCTTCTTTGAAATACGTCAAAGCTATTTACATACATTAAATCAATGTTTTCTAAAATGAACTTCACAGCTCTTAACAGCTGCACAAAGGAAAGATACAACGCCAGTTATCATATATTGATATGATAGCCCTATTGGCAACCATTTTGTGTTTGTGATGTCTTATTTTGGCTTTTATTCATCTTTATAGTTGTCTATTTGTGTGCGTGTTTATGACTGACTGTCGTCCTTGAATGCTAATTTCTTTGCTCGTTTTTTATATCTACTTTTATGATAATTATACATTTATGTATTGCGTTTTTACGGACATTATGCATGTAATATCAATAACTTTTGCATGTACCGTATTATTCCTTTTCATGTGGAGTTGCAACTGGGTCATGCGTTTACGGGATCGTGTACGCCGTGAAGTTTGTACTCCGCTCAGAAGTACCACCCGTAGCTGAAGCTGAAGTTACACATCAGAGCGATCTAATGTCGGACCTTTTACAATTATGTACTTATGTTAATGCATTGTAAGTTGCAGTTTATACTAAGATTGCACTGTTTCTAAGTAGGTAACATTATGCCACTTGTTAAGTATGTTCATAACTACATTATTCGGCTTGACCATGATATGTCTCGTTTTCTTATTTGTTCATATTATTCAATACAATGTCTTCTTTATTCATATTTAAAGGCTGCTTATATACAATAGATAAGCATTCTTTCTGATGACATTTTGACGTTTATACAATTTTTTAATTTATTAGCTGGCTTTGTCCGAATGCACTCAAGAAAGCTTTAAGGTTATTCCTTGACACTTTTTGTTTGAAAAGGTTAACATTTATATTTCAGTCGGCCAAGCTGTGGAAGGACCAGTTCCAGAAAATGTAAACCATATTACGGAAACAGAGGCAAAGAGAACTTTTTGGACCAAACCACTGTTCACGAAGGAAGTAGGAATGGTACGTGCTATCAATGTTTTAAATGCCGGTGAATTAACATTTGTAATTTAACATCAGTGTGTTTAAATTATGCTTTAATTCAAATATATAATTTATACTGTTGATGGGTTTTCTTAAATATTTAAACAATAGTGTTTCGTAATCAGATACAAAACCGGAGATTATAAAGTACTCATAAGTGTACGGACTTTAATAACGGTAACATGGTTTTCAACATTTCCATATAGCAAACAAACATTCACTATAATATAAGCCAGTGGTTATAACTTTCCACCCTCATGACATTTTGTATAATAGACATTTGTAATGTTTGTATAATTACTTGAAATTCAATTAGGGTTAAACAAAGTGATATTTTGTATTTATATATTGAACGCATTTAAATATGAACGTAATATAACCATGATAACTGCAACAAAATACTATTGAATTAGTATAAACAGTTCATACATTGAAGTAAGTGAAATATATGCAGCGATAACATCAAAACCGAGAAAAATTATGATTTGTAATGTTAAATGGAAATTTAAAAAAACAGCATCCTCACAGACATTAGCACGTGTCTACTGCATCAGTATTTCACCGTGCAAATGATCATTCACCTAAATTATTGTTGCACTTTTGCAAAGCGTCACTATACTTTCGATTACCTTATCGTCTGTTGGTTGATGGCATTTTGCACTATAGTCATGTTATAAACTAATTAACAGTTAGAACAAATATTTTATTTAGAATG
Source organism: Cyrtodaria siliqua (assembly GCA_037043455.1). Classification (NCBI taxonomy): domain Eukaryota; kingdom Metazoa; phylum Mollusca; class Bivalvia; order Adapedonta; family Hiatellidae; genus Cyrtodaria; species Cyrtodaria siliqua. The sequence goes on along the minus strand of JAWPHD010007037.1, from coordinate 106,643 downwards.
GTAAATTATATTTAAGCTCATGTTCCATTATTACATATAACATTCTTCTACGAACAGGTGCATGCCGTTTTCGACAGGACCCTCACTGAAAATGACCCGATTGTGACAGTTTGTGGGACAATCTTAACACGATCTGATATGTAGACTCTTTTGCCTGCTAGCAATGTTGAATGCCGGGTAAAACTATTATTTAACTCTGTGTGCATGCGTGCGTGCAACGCGCGTGCGTGCGTGTGTGTGTGTGTGTTACACTTATTTTATTTACAAATTGTAGATATGTTAATACACAGTAATGTAATCAGTCATATTTAAGGAGGTTGGCTGGTCAATGTACGCATGCGCCGTATGACGTAATATGTGTGGTAATGTCGTAAACTGTTTCGCAAACAAATCGCAATAAATGGGTTATTTTAGAAATGTTAATTAAAAATATGTCAATACATTTGTTTAATATAAAAACACATCTAGTGCAAAAAAAGTGTGATGACCTACCCTTTTTTTGATAATTTTTGACTTAAATGATAAAATCTCAGCATTACATCCTTTCCCAGCCAACATCCCTAATTGGGACGCTCTGGACAAAGTAATAACATATACAATGTACATACTATGAGTATCTGTTCGACACATTCTCTCAGTTATGAAACAAATAAAAGTTAAAGCACTTCGGATGCATTCAATTTATTTTATATTTAAAATACTGGTATTCATTTCACAATACAACAGCTAACACCCTCTTTAACCTGAAATGGAAAAAAATAAAAATGGATCAATGATTTATATCGTGTTAAGGTACAATTATATACCTGTTTTAAATTCAGGAATACGGAGATCTACGACTCTGTTTTAGCTTATAAGGAAAGTTCTTGTTTTATCAGAGAAAACGTTATAAAGGCTAGCACGTGACCTTCATAACGATTGGAATGACATATATTCTTTGAATGTTTCAAAGCTGCCTGTAAATATAGATATACAAATCGAACAGGAAAAGCAACATTCAAGGACGACAGTCAGCCACAAGCACACACAGAAACAAAGAACATATTTATTTATCAATAAAAGGCCAAATAATACATCACAAACACAAAATGGTTGATAACAGGGCTACTGCCTTGAAACGGTCAGTGGCAAAAAATGCCGCTGGGGGTTTAAACCTGGTTCTGTAAGTTCCGTGGTCTTTTGATTTACATCAGAGGCGGCGGTTTACCAGTCGGATCTTGGCGACATCATTAAATTGTATAACTATCACGCCTATTCGAACATTATATAATAACTTTATAATATATGAAATCAATTAATTGGATTGTATTGTCGCACCAACAGCTGAAGTCATATGGTGACTTTCCAGCTTCCATTGTTGGAGCACATGCAATATACGTGCACGGGAGGGCACATGACAAGAAAATCCCGCAGAATAGCTTCCTAACACAAAGGTTCCTGGTACCATGAGGACTGGAACCCACAGCGGTGAGGGGCAAGTGATTTAAAGTCAGACACTCGAACAACTCGGCCACGGACTCCGACCTTGTAGATGTAAAGTCAATAAAATTAATCCAAATGCCAATTATGCATCCAAGCTACCGATTGAAATTTTGCTCTATCGATTTAATGAATGTTCTATCACAGGACATGTTACTCTAAGACGGTAATAACATGTTGTTTGTCTAAAATAAATTCAACAATTTGCTGACATTTCAATTAAAACTAATAAAAGACGTTACAACATTAGTTTCTGACGTAGGCAACAACATACAATGTCGAGTTTTCCCAGACGTGTGTTCAATAATACCATGGTTGCACATACTCCATATATTTACTGGTATCTCAGAATATGAGTCTAAAATCGGACAAGTGGTGTCTAAAGAGATGTTTTTACGAACTGCGGACGACAAGAACGGACGAAATACGTATACGGTCACTACGTCAGTAATATTTCATAACTGTTTCACCTGTTTCAATTTCCGCTTATCTGCAATGACAGACTCCATGAGAGTCACACCACCGACCAGTATATCCCAGTAGATAACAGTGGGCGACGCAGAGCTGGTGCTACCAAACAGATCACAGATCACAGGTCACACGCCTACTAACTGTATCTGTATTACAAAATATGTTGTCAAAAAGAAATCACAATCGTTGCTTTATATAATCAAATATACGTATTATACAAATATTCAACATTTCTGATCATATTCGGCAATTTTTTATTTTATTCTTTTTGAGAAAAATCAATATGGAGATAACAACATAAACATTATTGAAAGAATCAGCTTAACATTTACATATGTGAATATTAACGTCATACTTAACATTTCTTATGTTTTCCATATGTTTGCTCAGTCAGTCAACTATTTAAGCATATATATGTGTGAACGTTGATAAAATACATTCAGAAAATAAAAGGGAAATGGGTATATTGCAAACTAAGAACGATGACTCATAAAAATCAATATGGAGATAACAACATATGTTACCGGGTATCTCAATCTCCTCATCAATGTTACCAGGTCTCTCATCTCCTCATCAATGTTACAGGTCTCTCAATCTCCTCATCAATGTCCCTAGCAACTACAAAAGTTGCCACCAGCACGATCAGTATTGTCATTTTAAGCATCATGGTTTCTCTCGAATCGTAGTAAAGACGACCTGTGTCAATAAACAAGATAAGTATTCTTGTAAATCTGGTTTACTTAATGTACACTGAACTTCAACAAAAGGCGCGGCAAAAAAAAAAACACAACACCAGACTTTTTAATTGTAAAAAATCATCCAAAACATCTCGTCAGAGTATTGCTATACTTCGGAATAGGTTTTACATTAGTTAACTGTACAATTTTCAGAGCGGTAGCGGCCTAATTACATCCAATAACTTTTGTTTGATGTTTTTGTTTTTAACTTCTATACATACTGGTAGAAAAATAGATACATTTTACTGGGAACTCCACTTGTAAAGTGAGTAAGTGCCGATTTTTACGGATGGCGGGATGTATACCATACTGGTTCTACCCAGGAAAAACGGGTGGTCTGCCTCTACCACAAAATAAAAATTATAAATTGCCTGTCGGAAAACACGAATTAAATTTTAAAAAATAATAGGAAAATTACCACTGCTTATTGTTTATAAATTTACTAACAATGAAACATGGATGAATATATATGTGTTCGCAGTAGACATGGTAGATGTCAGAAGTAATACACAAAGGAGCATATTTCCTCCAATTGCGCAGACAATGTCATGACTTTGTGTTAATTTAAGTTAATTTAACAATATGTTCTATATGCAGACACCATCTTGTTTTGTTTTATTTTGTTTTTGATTAATCTCTGTAAAAAAAATACTCTATCTATTACTTACACAACTATTTTATAGTAAAAATGGATAGTAAATTGTAGAAGGAGCTATTAGAAGCTGGAATAATGGAATTGTTCGACTATCATTTGGGAAAGAAAATCGATGATGATAAAAAATGAGTTTAAGATAAATCTTTCTTACCTGTATGCATCTAGTTGTAGTTTAGATGTGATATGATTTGAAGGACAATGACAGCCTCTTTATATACAAAGCGATGGTCATTTCGCCATGACGAGAACGGTGCATATGTTACAGGTAATATTATCTTACATTTACGATGTAAACATGTCTTAATTTGAAACTGGCTGTCCTTGACAATCCATGGATGACATATTTTGTAAACAATAAATATACTAGAAGACCATCGGCGTTAAACCTCACTGGGTGATTATTTTTTCAGCGAATATTCCGTTTTTCTCTTAGTCTTTGCCGGGTAATATCTGTTTTCACTAATAATTAACACAAACAAATATTTTTTTCAAAGTCTCACATAATTATTTCTAAAATACCTTACTATGTTTAAAGAGTTATATTTGACCCATAACAAATAAGCTCAACATGTACAACAAATGGTGTGCATGATTAAAAACTTAACACATAATGGTCGCTCTGTATATTTTAAGCCATGTGGCTACAATTTGTTTGTATCTATCTACCTACCTACCTCTTTCTGTCTGTCTGTCTATCCATCTATCTATCTATTACAATTTGTATTTATATATCTATGTCCGTCTGTCCGTCCGTCCATCCGTCGGTCGAACGGTAGGTCGGTCGGGGATCAGGGATTTACGGATAGCATAACATGTTTTTGTTTGTTTGGACAAGAGATTCATATGCTGAACGCACGAATAATTCTTCCAAATTATTCATTAATAAGAGCAAATGAACCATGTTAAAAGTTTGATAAATGTCGTCATATGCATATTCGTTGTCGGCCAAACAATCTGAGCCATCTTGTCCTTGCATGAGATGAGACATGCCGAAAAACCAAGAAAGAAAACAGAACAAACTTTTATTAGGTAAGAAAGTACGAAGGTAAGAAAGTACGACTATATAAATACGACTTTTGTTTATTTTCCAGTCTGCCCAAAAATGCACTAAGTGCACCAGTGCCTATCTCACGGAAAAGAGACGCAATAAGGTTTACTATTGCAGGTTCCACCTTTCCAAATTTCACCTTTTCAAGTAAATAAAGATACAGGCATACAATGCTTGCATATGTTTACATTGACGTATGGCTTAGTCTGTATACGTCAATAGTTGTTATCCCAAGGACACGAAGATAATGTTGATTTGGGCTAATCTTCAAAACAACATATTTTCAAAGACAAATTAATCAAAGTTGTAATATCACTAACATACGTGCAATATAGCAAACACTTCTTATTTTCCAAAAATGTACTTACTGATTTATACTTTCTTTTCTGCTATAGTTAATATCTTCATTCAGAACTCCAACTGAACGCAGTTAATATTTCTGATACTGTCGCTTCTACTCTCGATTTACATATCTCGGTTGAAAATGGAGAACAAATAACCCAATTAGACGCGGATGTTCCCCGAGCTACCCCTTATGGTGTATGTATCTATTTATATGGGGAATAAAACTTGTAGTCCGGTTGAGGACATTAACATTCGTAACGTTTGTATAGCTCAACAGCTACTCCTTAAGGGCTACCGTTACCATAAACTTCGAAAAACTTCGAAAAACCTTTGCATAATTATATTATCGCTACCCTGATATAATTTCAAAATATAAATAATTTAAGAACTCTTCTTTGACAAGGACTATCATTATTTGACATATACGGTGACGTGATTTACAAACTCATCAAGGTCATGATCAGTTTTTATGCCCCCACTTTGGGGATTGGGGGCATATATATTTGCACTTGTCCGTCCGTCCGTACGTCCGTACGTCCCAAAAAATTGTGTCGCGCGATCCTCCATTACTATTTAATCCACGGTCGCCAAACTTTACCGGAATGTTGATCAAAATGTCAGATGCGCACATGGGTTTTTGTTTTTATTTTGGACTAAAAATCACAGAGTTATGGCCCTTGACTTAGTCAAAATAGGGGCTCAAAATCTTGTGTCGCGTCCTCCTCCATTACTATTTAATTCACGGTCGCCAAAATTTACATGAATTTTGACCAGAATGTGAAGATGCGCACCGGGGTTTTTGTTTTTATTTTAAACCAAGAATCACAGAGTTATATCAAAATAGGGACTGAAAAACTTGTGTCGCGCCCTCCTCCATGACTATTTAACCAACGGTCGACAAAATTTACAGGAATGTTGACCAGCAGGTGAAGATGCGCACCTGGGTATTTGTTTGTATTTTGGACTAAGAATCATAGAGTTATGGCCCTTGACGTAGTCAAAATAGATCCTGAAAGTATTGCGTCGCGCCCTGCTCCATTACTATTTAACACACGGTCGCCAAACGTTAGATGAATGTTGACCAGCAAGTGAAGCTGCGCACCTGGGATTTCGTTTTAATTTTGGACCAAGAATCACAGAGTAATGGCCCTTGATTTAGTCAAAATAGGGACTGAAAAACTTGTGTCGCGCCCTCCTCCATTACTATTTAACCAACGGTCGTCAGACTTTACAGGAATGTTGACCATCAAGCGAAGATGCGCACCTGGGTTTCCGTTTTATTTTGGACCAAGAACCACAGAGTTATGGCCCTTGACCTAGTCAAAGTAGGGGCTGAAAAATTGTCGCGCCCTCCTCCATTAGTATTTAACCTACGGTCGCCAAACTTTACAGGAATGTTGAACAGCAAGTGAAGATGCGCACCTGGATTTTCGTTTTTATTTTGGACCAATAACTACAGAGTTATGGCCCTTGACTTAGTCAAAATAGGGGCTGAAAATATTGTGAATATACTCACCTGTTGTTGTTTTTTTTGGCGGAGGGTGACCAAAAACGACAGAGTTGTAGCCCATGACTTGGTCAAAACAGGGGCAGAAAACCTTGTGTCCCGCCCACCTCAATTACTATTTAACCCATGGTCACCAAACTTTACAGGAATGTTGACCAGCAAGTGAGGATGTGCACCTGGGTATTCGTTTTTATTTTAGACCGAGAATCACAGAGTTATGGCCCTTGCCTTAGTCAACGTAGGGGCTCAAAATATTGTGTCGCGCCCTCCTCTATTACTATTTAATTCACGGTCGCCAAACTTTACATGAATGTTGACCAGAATCTGAAGATGCGCACCTGGGTTTTTGTTTTCTATTTTAAACCAAGAATCACAGAGTTATGGCCCCTGACTTAGTCAAAATAGGGGATGAAAAGATTGTGGCGTGCCCTCCTCCATTACTATTTAACCCACAGGAATGTTGAATAGCAAGTGAAGATGCGCACCTGGGTTTCCGTTTTACTTTGGACCAAGAACCACAGAGTTATGGCCCTTGACCTAGTCAAAGTAGGGGCTGAAAAATTGTCGCGCCCTCCTCCATTAGTATTTAACCTACGGTCGCTAAACTTTACAGGAATGTTGAACAGCAAGTGAAGATGCGCACCTGGATTTTCGTTTTTATTTTGGACCAATAACTACAGAGTTATGGCCCTTGACTTAGTCAAAATAGGGGCTGAAAATATTGTGAATATACTCACCTGTTGTTGTTGTTTTTTGCGGAGGGTGACCAAAAACCACAGAAATGTAGCCCATGACTTAGTCAAAACAGGGGCAGAAAAACTTGTGTCCCGCCCACCTCCATTACTATTTAACCCATGGTCACCAAACTTTACAGGAATGTTGACCAGCAAGTTGAGATGTGCACCTGGGTATTCGTTTTTATTTTAGACCAAGAATCACAGAGTTATGGCCCTTGCCTTAGTAAACGTAGGGGCTCAAAATATTGTGTCGCGCCCTCCTCTATAACTATTTAATTCACGGTCGCCAAACTTTACATGAATGTTGACCAGAATCTGAAGATGCGCACCTGGGTTTTTGTTTTCTATTTTAAACCAAGAATCACAGAGTTATGGCCCCTGACTTAGTCAAAATAGGGGCTGAAAAGATTGTGGCGTGCCCTCCTCCATTACTATTTAACCCACAGGAATGTTGAATAGCAAGTGAAGATGCGCACCTGGGTTTCCGTTTTACTTCGGACCAAGAACCACAGAGTTATGGCCCTTGACCTAGTCAAAGTAGGTGCTGAAAAATTGTCGCGCCCTCCTCCATTAGTATTTAACCTACGGTCGCCAAACTTTACAGGAATGTTGAACAGCAAGTGAAGATGCGCACCTGGATTTTCGTTTTTATTTTGGACCAATAACTACAGAGTTATGGCCCTTGACTTAGTCAAAATAGGGGCTGAAAATATTATGAATATACTCACCTGTTGTTGTTTTTTTTTGCGGAGGGTGACCAAAAACCACAGAGTTGCATCCCATGACTTAGTCAAAACAGGGGCAGAAAAACTTGTGTCCCGCCCACCTCCATTACTATTTAACCGACTTAGTCACAATAGGGGCTGAAAAGATTGTGGCGTGCCCTCCTCCATTACTATTTAACTCACAGGAATGTTGAATAGCAAGTGAAGAAGCGCACCTGGATTTTCGTTTTTATTTTGGACCAAGAACTACAGAGTTATGGTCCTTGACTTAGTCAAAATAGGGGCTGAAAGTCTTGTGTCGCGTCCTCCTCCATTACTATTTAACCAACGGTCGCCAAACTTTACAGGAATGTTGACCAGCAAGTGAAGATTTCGTTTTTATTTTGGACCAAGAACTACAGAGTTATGGCCCATGACTTAGTCAAAACAGGGGCTGAAAAACTTGTGTCGCGCCCTCCTCCATTACTATTTAACCCATGGTCGCCAAACTTTACAGGAATGTTGACCAGCAAGTCAAGATGCGCACCTAAGTTGAACGTGTTTATCAGTGTTTATGTTCATTATCAAAATGCTATGGCATAATGACCTAATGGTTAAGACCCTATCATTTTACAACGCATCGCACGTTCAGTGGTTGATCTATTTACAGTTCGCCACTACGCTTCCCCCTGATTTTGCGATGACCGGATAAATTGTGGACCCTATGATGACGTCTACCTAAATACTATATTCTCTTGATGCTCTGGCTTCTGCAAAACCCCTGGGTATTTGACTTGTGGCTTTCTGTGCTTTTGTTTATACACTCACAGGGAATCCAGAGCGCTTGATCCAAAAAAAAATCCTTTATATAATATATTAACTAGGGTTGAATCAAGCTGTATAGGCCTATGGGAATAGTTTACCTCATCTGTGGACCACAGCCAACGTTTACTATTTTACCCGTTTTTCACTCCGTGTCGATAGTACACGCACTTAAAACTCTTTATCCGTGTAGCGGAAATACTAATGATGCTATCTGACTATATGTCTCCTCGTGATATCGCGTACACAAACCACAAACCGAACAAAAAATGTAGCACAAGAATAACCAATGTTGACAGTGTTGAAAATGCCGGAAGAGGAATTTCAAAAGGCAAAATAATACACGCTTTCTGATTGGCTGAACAATGATTGTCGTTTATTATCAGCCAATCAGAAAGCGTGTATTATTTTGCCTTTTGAAATTCCTCTTCCGGCACGAGTTCTTATATCGGGGCCATTTATCTAGCGAGGGAGATATTTTCAGTATCTCAAAAACACTGGTTATTAAACTATATATTACATAATTTAAAATGATATTTTATTAATATTTCTAATGATTCACGCCTTTTACAACAGTTTGCACGAGAACGCCAAGACGACGTTACGTCATACAAACAAAACAAGTGGAACTGGAACGCTTCGTTAATTTCCGTAATCGTTATTTCCTAGTGACGGAATCTGACGAAGACGTCCGTAAAACAATTGGAACGTCATTTGGCCTTTCCGCCACTGACGGAAAAGGCCGAGCAATGTTCCGTACTGGGAAATATCTCCCACTGGAGTAGATATAGCTTTTCTATTCCCAGTATTTCCTATATAAATCAGAGACAATTATGTAATATAACACTTTTAAAAACTTTTTTTTTACTGAAAAAATGTAATAACCTGTTTAAAATTAAATATTAAATGTTTTAATTTTACAATATGCAAACTTTTAAACCGAAATTAATGTTTTATTTCATACCCCAGCCAACTCCGTTTTCGCTTCTTGAAGAAGGGGAATGATGGGGTATGAAAGTTAATACTCGGACCACGTAATGCTGTTATATTTTACTCATTATTGTAACTTTTCTCGGTTGTCATGGCTTCAAGACTTTTTATATTCGTGTAATGTTGTTTCTAAATTTCAAGCTTATTGTCATTCATCTTAGTATGATCAAACATCTCGGGTGATTTTGCTCTTCGTGAGTTCCAATTAATTTGCTTGTATTCTCACTTTGTATTAGCGGTAACTTTCAGAGAGCCTGTTCTTTGAATTCTGCGTAATTTAACGTTACGTTTTAAATAAGATATGAAGCTATTATGTTTCAAAAGAGTTTGTCTTCTGTCTTTAAAAAATTTCGCATCGTAGTCTGAAAATATCAAAGCTACACACTATTGGTGGTTTATTTGTGGAGTGTCAAGTTTATTAGTTTTCAAACTTGCATGGATACAAACGTTTCAGAATGTTGATTTTTTCCATGTTGACGTATTACATTTTATTGAGTTAAACCCGTGGTAAATCATTCAAAGTTCCACACTCATCGATATGGTTAAGCTATGCGCAGCCCGTGCTGGTTAGGAGTTTTTTGTGTGTACATGCGTGCGGTTTGGTGCACACTAGAACCTTGTTTAAACCTCTTAGGCCCTTTTGCCAGTAACTTTTCAAGGCGAAAGCCCTATTGTCAACCCTTTCATGTTTGTGAAGTCACATACATTGCCTCCTATGCTATGTATCTGTGAAATTGTTGTTTGTTTCGACGCGTATTTTTGGTTAATTGTGGCCATTGAATGCTTCATGTCCTGTTCGACTGTTATATCTATTTCGGTTATGTGTGTTTTATGCATTGTATACATTCTGAATCGTTTAAATATTTCAGGATTCTTTTTTAACGTTAGGGCATGTATCGACACCATTTTTCTTAAATATCCTCCGCTTTTGACTGGCCAAGATGTACCGTACCATATTACATGCCGGTGACCGGTAATACGAAAACTTACTGGAAAATGAAATCAAAATGGCGGGCAGCTAAAGAAAACTCCCGATTCAACATTAGTTGTCTATGAATTTTACTCTATCCTGTTTTATCCGGGTGCACTCACTGGTTTTATTTACTGATTTTCAATAGTTGATAATCAGCAAAAATAGTTGACACATTTACATCCATTCAACGATTATTGTTTTGAAAATTCAAAATAAACTTGCAATATTTATCAGTCATACCTTTTAAGATGTATGTCAGAATGCTTCTTTGATATAAGCTCATCTTTCGTTAATCTTTCCTCAAACCGTAGAGCGACCGGCCCGTGTCGCAGAATGTTTTACATTGTAATACAAGATAAGGGAATTAAATGTTGTTTGCGATAATTGCAATTGTAGTTATCAATATCGCTCGGAAATCACTTGGCAATGTTGATTAATTCGTAACACAGACTTCCAGCAGGGTGTATTGGGATATTCCCATGCACCCTGCTGTTGATCTTTGTAACTAATAATGTTTTCAAGAACCAGTAAAAATTAAAAAAATAATATGAAGTGTGCATGTTGACTGGCCTTAGTTAACAACATTGAATTTACATTGATAAACAATGTTACTGACGGTCAATACCATATATGCTGTACTGGTATTCTTGCCTGATTTATGTCCTAACAGCTGTACATTGTCCGAAAACAGGAACATAATAAATACTGATAAGGGAAATAATTTAGTTCTTCGAAGTTAAAGTGCTTTTGTTTACAATGCTTTATACCGTCTCTATAGCATCAGTAAGTTCATAGTTTACATAAACAGTGTAAATTAAAGTAGCTATCCCGCCAACAACAGCCAAAGTTTACAACAGATGTACATCGTTTCTAAATCGAACTTACATTTTTCGAGAATCCAGACTCAATAGACACAGTATAAACGACTTTAACCTGCCAGGACAGGAGCGTTGAATTAATAGTTACCAACTCATAATTCATTTTACAAATAATCAATCACGGGTATTTAAAAACCCGTGAACAACGTATACCTTCAATCGGCACATATACATTATTATATGACCTGAACAACTGGATAGAGTTTGATAAACGTTTTTTTTAGAGTAATTTTCTCATTATTTGGAGGGTTAGTTTCTTGAAGGAACAATGTGTATAATTCATGAATTGATGTCTATATTTTGGTATCGTCTTCCTTACCACCGTTTTGTCTTCAGTAAAATCAACTCAATAATTTCACGCACATAAAGATATAAAAATCGAACAGGAAAAGTAGCATTCAAGGACGACAGTCAACCACAAACACACACAGAAACAAAGAAAAACATTAAAGATGAATAAAATGCCAAATAAGACATCACAAACACAAAAGGGTTGACAATAGGGCTACCGCCTTGGAACGGTCAGTGGCAAAAAAAGGCCGCTTGGGGTTTAAACCAGGTTCTAGGGTTCACCAAACCTCACACTTACCCTACTGTCATCCCAATTAAACGGGACAATGTAAATAAAGAAATCCCCGCCATGAACTATTGTCTAACCAACAAGGCAGCATTAATAGGCAATATAAGTAAAACACAAAGATGCTCTTGTATGTAGAAATACAAAAAATCAATAGCCTAGAAAGCCACAAAGAAGGTACTCATTGACTTGGAAGAAGTCCGAGCAACAAGAGAACAAACCATTGACAAGATTGCAGACAACCATCAATTTGGGCTTTAGGCAGACGTCATCATAGTGTCCACATCCTGTCCGGTTATCGTACACGTTGATTGGTTATTCTCTTAATGATGTATTCTTTTGTTGCTCTGGCTTCCTCTGAGTTATTGAGTACTTGTTTTGTGGCTTTCTAGGTTTTTGCTTCGTATATTCTTATATACGTTATCTTCTTTATGTTATACTGCACATTAATGCTGCCTAGAATGATATAAGATATAATCTCGCGTGGCTTTAACCTCGCGTGGCTTTGTTTATTTACACTGTACCGTTTTATTGGGATGGAAATAGCATGAAAGTGAGGATTGTTGCATCATGGAACCTGGTTTTAAACTCCCAGCAGTCTTATTTGACACTGACCATTCCAAAGCGGTAGCCTTTTTGTCAACCCTTTTATGTTTGTGAAGTCATACACCGTGTATTTTATTTATCATTGTGAGTGTTGTTTGTTTCTGTGCTTGTGCGTGTTATCGTTGACTGCTGTCTTGACATTTCCTATTCGAATTTATTATCTACTTTCAACATAATTTCATTTCAGTCTTTTCCAGATTGTATCTTTAGAAAACAATTAAATGAGATATAATGCTATAAATTGCTCTCATACCAGTATAATCACATTTGTTTGTAAACATGCAGCCGGTTCATATATACACCATTAGGCCCGGCTACATACGGGTGCATATAGTACCTACAGAACGATACATGTCATTCTAAATAATTAACTAACATAGTATTCGGTCAACTAATTTAATCAGTATTGAACGGACTAAGTTAGGAATTTACCGTTTTTATCATTTGGAGTGCATAAATCAATGTTTTGTAAATTCAAAAGCATAAGGAATTATTCTCTTTAATATACGTTTCATTTGGCATTTAAATAAATAGACATACCCAAACCCCAGACGTAATAACATAATTATTATTCAATTGTTATATGTATCAGAAACACTACTAAGGGTTACAAAGTGTTTGTTTGTTTTTGTTTGTTTGTATGGTGTTTTACGTCATTTTCATATATATGACGGTCGATTTTTTGTGGTGTAGGCAGACCACCCATTTCTCCTGGGTAGAACCAGTACTGTATACACCTCCCGCCATCCGTAAGAATCGACACTTCTTCACTTACAAGTCGAGCTCCCAGTGGGATTCGAACCCGCAGTGGTGAGAGGGTTACAAAGTGTATCTCATAAACAATTGCCAACAAAAGTCTGACCTTGGTCTAGCTATTCAGATACTCGACAATGTCACCGATAGACAAATAATCATGTTATTGTTCTTATCAAATTAAAACGACTAAAACGTCCTATAGAATACAGATAACAAGTGTAATAAAACACTGACGAATACGAACTATTTTTGCAATAGTCATTGTCGTATTTAGATTATCACTTTTATTTACAACTAATACAATCAAATACATTTAACAATGCTTTCAAATTGTCAAATAAAATAGAAACAATTTAAAAAAAAAACATATGTCCCTGACGAACGCAAGTATATTAATTTAAGTTAAACTACCTCTAGAAGACATGAACATCTTGTCTTAATGAATGTTCAAATGGCATTTTACTGATATTTAGCCTTATTTTGTTTTAATATACCTAACCTTTCTCAATCTGACGTCGTTACATGTTTCTGCCTGCCTGGTATGCTTTCAGGCGTTTGAGTGTTTCTAATCTTGCAAGGGATGGCAACACATATATTGATTGAGAGAATCAATACTAAAAATAAATATGGATGGTGAGACTGAAAATATTAATAAATAAAACAAAAAACAACGTTAGTAGGTCATTTTAAAGTTCTGTTTAGTTTCGAATCCCACCGGGAGCTCGACTTGTCAAATGAGAAAGTGTTCATTATTACGGATGACGTGAGGTATACATTATTGGTGCTAAAATGATGTAAAATGGCATTCATTCAGTCATTCAAACAAACAAACAAGCAAAGTGTTGCAAGGATGATTAAAGAAAAGTATGTACCAATGCTGCATCATTCGTTAAGGTTAAGGAATCTTCTTGAACATACTGTTCCTTGAAATGTTTTCTTCAAACTTGTTCGGGGCCGAAGCATACACTGCAATCTCCTTTGTCCCCTGTCGTCCTGGCTACCACACTTATGATTTAGTTTATGATATGAAATATGTGTCTGGTTTACCTGTCTGCCAATTAAAATAGCCTTTTGTGTGTTTTAAAATATGGGTGGTGTATTATTGTTTTGAAATTGAACTTAACGTTATATTCAGTTGTCAATACGGTATATTTATGTTGGTTCAACTATAGAACAAAACTCGCCTTCTGCCTTTTCGCAATTCAATTGAAGAACATGTTGTAATATAGTGAGGAAAGGTTTATGTAAAATCAGGAATCAATCTGTTTTGGTCCATATAAGGAAAATGAAGGGTATGTCTTCAAAATACTACAGTGTAAATGGTCCATGCCTCAACTCGAAGCACTTGATCAAAGATAAATTGATTCAACTTATGCAGGACATCTCCTTAAAAAGAAACTACGTTTCTTGCTTTTAATAATGTCATCCCTTTACAGACAAATGCCGCTAATGATAATTATAACATGCTCTGATCTGTGTAAAACGTTATTTTCCTGATAATATCTTTATTAGATGTGATGACTTTTTATCAGATTATTTTGATATTGACCCTATTAACATTTTTGACCAAAAATCATCAATGGAAATAATAGGTATATGTTTAAATAGGAATTCACAAGACAAGCAAAAGAATAATCATGGTTTTAAACTTATCGATGTATGCAAAAATAATAATCTTGTTATATTAAATGGTAGATTTGGACAAGACAAAGGCATTGGTAAAATGACATTCAGAAATGTTTCAGTGATTGATTATGTACTATCTTCATTAGATGGATATTTATTTTTGAATGATTTTAATGTATACGAGCTTAATAGCCTATTCTCTGATGGCCATGCCATGTTAGAGTGCACAATTAAAATTAATAGTACAAATATTAAACAAACTCACTCAGGCGAAGACAACTTTTCAAAATGGGATAACAAATACGAACATGAGTTTATTAATAATATTAAACGTGAGGAAATAGATGTCATACTAAATGAAATTAATTTAGCTAGAACAAACACAGATCAAGCTCTGATAGATAGCATAGCTTAGCATAGCTAATAAATTATCATCGTCCTTTATTGATAGTGCTAACAAAACATTCCCTAAAAAAAGAGACATATCGTTTCCAACAATAAAAAGCATAAGCCATGGTTCGGTGCTGAATGTAAAAAGGCAAAAAAGACCTACAATAAAGCACGCAAAAAATACCAAAGATGTCCGTCAGAGGAAAATAAATATAATCTAAAAACTACATGCACAAAGTATAAAAATACTATGAATAAATATATAAATAAATATAATAAAGACAACGAATCAAAGTTAAGAACCATGCAAAGCAAAATGCCCAAAGACTATTGGAAATATCTAAATAATGCGAAAGAAAGAAAGAAAAGTGTAGACATGCCCTCACTAGAGTCAATGTTTGAGTATTTTAAGGAGGCCAGTAATAACTCAACTCATGATAAAGATGAAACTAATATTTTAAATAATATAGACATTGCAAATGATGATAGTATCCTCAATATGCCAATATCAATTGAGGAAGTAAAAAAATGTATAAACTCACTGAAAAATAATAAATCAGCTGGAATTGATAAGGTTATAAATGAATATATAAAGTATACTAAATTGTACATGATGCCCATATATGTTTCCTACTTTAATATAATTCTAGACACAGGTATCCTACCCACACAGTGGTCTGAAGGTATAATAATACCTATTTTTAAAAACAAAGGAGACTCTAAAGACCCCGAAAATTATCGTCCGATAACCCTTTTAAGTTGTATTAGTAAACTATTTTCATCATTGCTAAATAACAGATTAAATACCTTTTTAGAATCAAATAATATACTTGAAGAAAATCAAGCTGGGTTCCGGAAAAATTACTCCACATTGGATCATATGTTTACGTTAAATTCAATTGTCGAAATATTACGAAGTCAGAAAAAGAAGATTTTTTGTATATTTATTGATTTTTCGAAAGTATTCGACTCAGTCTGGAGAGTTGGTCTGTGGTCAAAAATAATGCAATATAATATAAATGGTAAATTTTTTAGAGTAGTAAGAAATATGTACTCAAACATAAAATCATGTGTTTCTCAAGATAACAAAAAATCTGCTTTTTTTAATGTACTTGTGGAGTTCGCCAAGGCGAAAACCTTTCGCCTGTTCTCTTTTCATTATTCCTTAATGACTTGGAAAGTTATCTGGAATCTAAAAACCACACAGGAATCCAGTTCAATGATGTAGATAATGAAATAAATATTTTCCTTAAAATTATTGTCTTACTTTACGCAGATGATACTGTCCTCATTTCGGAAGATGCAAACCACCTTCAAAACTGTCTGAATGATTCTGTAGAGTACTGTAAAATATGGAATCTAAATATCAATACAGAAAAAACTGAAGTTGTTATATTTGGTTCAAGATCAGACCGAAATTATTCATTCACAATTAACGATCTCCAGCTAGAAATTGTAAAGTCATACAAATACCTAGGCATTTTTTTCTCAAAATCAGGAAGTTTCCTTAATACAAGAAAACACCTGGCACAACAAGCAAAGAAAGCACTGTATTTACTCTTCAGAAGAATCCATAATCTAAATTTACCACTTGACCTTATCTTCAAACTTTTTGATCACACACTATTACCAATACTAACATATTCATCAGAAAATTGGGGGTATGAGGACCCTATACTTTTAGAAAGAATACATTGTGAATTTATACGGAAAGTTCTAAACATAAGGAAAAGTACTCCACTATATATGCTATATGCTGAATCAGGAAGATACCCAATTAATATAACTATAAAATGTAGGATGATAGGATTTTGGAATAGACTTATTTTAGACAACCAAAGTAAAATATCACTTAAAATATACCAATATATGCTCAGGTTACCAAATTTCGAATCAAAATGGATAAACTATATCAAGCAAATATTAGATCAAACAGGCAGACAGGATATCTGGTTAAACGAAAATGAAATACAAAGCAAAACCCTAAAATATAAAATAAAACAAATTTTAATGGATCAAAATTATCAAAACTGGCACGATTCACTCCAAAACTCAACAAAAGGTAGAAATTACTCAATCTTTAAGGAAAATTCAGGACCGGTAACCATTATTTTCCGGTGGAAACCGGCCGCTGGCATGGTATAGAAGAGTCTGAAAGAAAATGCCACCTATGCACCCTTAATGATGTTGGTGATGAATTCCATTATATCTTAAAATGTCCCTTCTTCAATAATGAAAGGAAAAGGCTTATACAAAGATACTATTTTCAAAGACCGAGCATTTTAAAATTAAAACTTCTGCTAACGCTCTCATCAAAAACGCATTTACAAAATATCTGTAAGTTTGTAAAAATATTATTAGACACGTTCAAACGTTGAACTGTGTTTAATTTATTTAATATATCTAAAGTGACAAAACGCTTAAATGTGTCTCCTGTTATGCAATTGATGATGCCCAACATTTAACTCAGAACGCTTAATCACATACAGTGGCATATACCCACTCTATTCATTATTGTACAAAATTCACTTACCTCTTAATGAGTATCTAGATCCAAAACAATAATTAAATCCAACACACATTTTTCTTTTTCTTATGAAATATAATATCCGAACACAAAATACACAGGGAATCCAGAGCGCTTGATCCAAAAAAAAAATCCTTTATATAATATATTAATAGGGTTGAATCGAGCTGTATAGCTGAACAATGATTGTCGTTTAATATGAGCCAATCAGAAAGCGTGCATTATTTTGCCTTTTGAAATTCCTCTTTCAACACTGTCAACATTGGTTATTCCTGAGCTTCATTTTTTGTTCGGTTTGTGGTTTGTGTACGCGATATCACGAAAAGACATATAGTCAGATAGCATCATTAGTATTTCCGCTACACGGATAAATAGTTTTAAGTGCGTGTACTATCGACAAGGAGTGAAAAACGGGTAAAATAGTAAACGTTGGCTGTAGTCCACAGCTGTGGTAAACTCTTCCAGAGGCCTATACAGCTCGATTCAACCCTATTCAATATATTATATAAAGGATTTTTTGTTTTTGGATCAAGCGCTCTGGATTCCCTGTGACAAAATACACGACTTTAGAATGAACACATGACAGTCTATACTGACATAACGTAACCTATTAAATCAAGGTCAAAGTGACCAGACGACAGACCATTCAAAACTATTAGGCACGTTCGTCAAGTGCCACTTAATTCTGTTTACAATTAGGCCTACTACACTAGTACTATCTGTTTCATAACAAAACCTGCACTGTCTGTTCATAACAAAACCTGCACCGAAAAAGGTCAACACCTGTCACTACTATTTCAATGTACATTTCGACCCGTTTTATTTATTAAATTAACCAGCTAAAGAATTAGCAACCACGAATAGGTTAATATTTGTAAAGAATCCCCCGCACCACCACCATCACAGACATATAAACTTTTTTTCTCTTTTTTTTTATAGATTTTCCCATAAAATATAATTGATTGAATTATATTTGTTATTCCTATTATATTTAACAATGTAAAAACTAACACCATGTCATGTGTTATTATTACAAGAACGTTTGTATTGTATACTCTTGTATCACCTGTGATTTGAGTTAATAAAGTGATGTTCTGTTCTGTTCTGTTCTGATACGTTTAACAGTTGGTATTCCGTGGGTACTACATGTGCACCACATTTTGCAGGTTTGTTTGTCTAATGTTAAGAAGTTACTGCACACACTTAATCAGGAAATTCGATTCGCCGGAAAAGGTTTTACTCTTAAGTAGTGATATGACTTCATGTTTAGTGATTGACCCCTTTACAGTCGTTCACTAAACTTCACTTTTTTTCTCTTGTGTGATGACTGGACAACCTAGTGGATTCTATGAGTGTTTCATCTGAAACCAAACCTGAAATCTTCTGAAAAGGAAGACACCGGCATAAACGTTCGTAGTTGTTGGCGTTGGAAAGATAGCATATCGCATTCTCGCCATCGTACCATCGCATACATCCCATCGTTCCATTACTCATCATAGGGGCGTCCGTGGCCGAGTGGTTAGAGTCTCCGACTTGAAATGATTTGCCCTTCACTCGCTGTAGCTTTGATCCCTCAGAGGCCTAGAAATCTTTATGTGAAGAAGCTATCAGCTGGCTTGCGGAACGTCGGTGGTTCTACCCAGGTGCCACACCGTGCATGAAAATTGCCCGGCGGGGCACCTGGGGTCTTTCTCCACCAATGGAAACTGGAAAGTCGCCGTATGACCTTAGCTGTTGGTGCAACTATAAATCCAATTAAGAGTATGATATTGGACCTTTGGAAACGGCCGAACACGATACATACGAAATATTGCAGTCTTGGTTTGATTGAGAATGTTCATGAACGGTAGTGAAATATGTTTGCTACCGCTTACGCCCACTAGCCTAGTTGAGCAGAACTCAATATTCATAAAATCAATAGTACATAATTTTACCCATCCCGAAGATGGCATGCATATGGCGGTGGTCATAGCGACCTTTATACTTATTTTTATTACATCACCATGTCCAACGGCGTATGGTCCCAGTATCTAACACAATTTTATGCCCCGAAGAGCGAAATAAATATAATAAATAATAAATATAAATACAAGTCGATAGTTGCTTTTACGATGACCCAAACAGAACACCGTTGATTTCATTCAAACCTGTAGTGATTGTTTTTATTAAAAACATTTACCTTGATTATTAATTTACACAAACATCATTTTATGAAAGGAGAACCGCTTTTAATTGTATCCCTCATAGTTCGTTTTATTTTTAGATTACCAATGCCTGCTTTGCCACGATATGTGCAGTAGCTTCGGCAAAGGTAAATCCAGTTTAAAATAGCTCACAATATATTTACTGCTAAACTTACTTAAGGCTTTAGTGCAATTTGTATTGATATTTCAAGTCAGCTAATAATGTGAAAGTAAGTTTGCTGATACTAATATTGCTTCCACGGGTGTATTTAAATAAATGAATTACTAACATCTGTTTTTGAAAATCGAATTGTCTTAAATTTAAGCGTGAACTGTTCAGTATTACATATATGTTTAACCAACTGTTCAGTATTACATATATGTTTAACCTTAAAGGGTATATCGATGGATACGTTATTCCCACATGGCTACGAAATAGAGAAGATGCACCCATTTTGGGGGTAGGACTTTTTATCAAGTTTTCTGTTTTCCTAACTTGTAAAAATACAATTTTATCTCTGGTTCTTTATTACGGTCTAAACATTAACTTATTTAAAGATACAATAGGATTTTAAGCTTGGGGTACTACCATTTCAAGCTTGTATAACATGGCGGTAAACCCGTATATAAGGAGTGAAACCTATATTGTAATCCGTCGTTCGCTGTAAAAAAAACTTGCTTTACTAATCATTGAAAAAATGTTCGCTAAACACGGATTCGAACTGTAGACCTCCGGATTGACAATCCGTATAGATAACCTTTAGGCCAAATAGAAACATTTATTTTCATTTTAACTATCTATTCGTTTAATAACGGATTTTTTGTTATTTCTCAATGTTACATCAACAAAATACACACAGAGCATATTTTCAGCGTATACTATTATAATGTTAGAATTTGTAATCAGTACTTTGTCTGGGGAGGTTAAGTAGCTCTACTGATCACAGAGCAGATCACTAGAGATTATGCCGTGGTGCGTCATCCGTCTGTCTGTATGTCCGTCATCTTTTTTTTTAGTAGCGACTACTCCTCTGAAACTACTAGATGGAGTTTTATCAAACTTTACAGGAAGGTTGCTCTTAATGTCTAGTTGGTCCTAGCTTAACTTCAGGTCAGCCGAAAATTCAAGACGTCCGCCACGGCTAAAATAGGTTCTTGTGGCGACTACTTCTCAAAAAGCATAAGTGATATTGATTTGAAACCTTTACCAAAATGACTGGCATGACATATAGTTCGTGCTAACCAAAGTTCATTTCAATTATATGTACATAGAGCTATATAGGAAAAATCTGTGAAGGCTACACCTCTGAAACTACTAGATGGATTTTCATGAAATTTTACCGGAATGTTGCTGTTGGTGTATGTTGGCCCTAAGTAAACTTCAGGACATGAATTTCAAGATGGCCACCAAAGCTAAAACAGATTTTACAAGTACAAATATGTGTTACCATGTGCTATTGAGTTAGTACCTTCACCAAAATGGCAGGCATAACATGAAGTTTATCTTAAACATGCTTTTTATGTGACATTAAATATGTCTACCAGAAGTCATGTTTGTTTACACAGAGTTTTATAGGAAACATATAATTGTTATTTGACAGTTGTTAGCATGTGCACATGTGCTTGGGGAGACTCCCGTTTTAATTTAAATAAAACAAAAACAATTGAATTGAATGTTGTTTAACGGCTCATCAACACAGTATAGGTTATTTAGAGCCGCCCCAGAGAGAGGGGAAGGATACATAGGAATCCGGGAACCGTGCCCTACTCTTATTATTGAATAGATTCCTATGGTTCTTTTACGTACTCGGATGATAGACCGATACACGGGACCGCCCGGTTTACGTCCCCATCCGACGGAC
The DNA here is from genome assembly GCA_037043455.1 of Cyrtodaria siliqua. Lineage (NCBI taxonomy): Eukaryota > Metazoa > Mollusca > Bivalvia > Adapedonta > Hiatellidae > Cyrtodaria > Cyrtodaria siliqua. Next base: position 84,770 of record JAWPHD010007037.1, on the reverse strand, counting down.
GAGGCTGAGGGAAAGTGTCTTGCCCAAGAACACACCGACGGAACTCAGTGGCACCACGGAGCATTGAACCCGGGGCTTCCGGTTACAAATCCGCCGCGCTACAGACTGCGCCACGCCAGCCATCAAAACAACAACAAAAAAGGAGTATTATTTATTTTCAGATTCATTTATCTTGCATTATGTTGTAGGACATATTACCTGGTATAAGAATTTACAGAAGATTCTAATTCCTGTTTATAGACCTGGTCACTGGCATCTTGCGGTATGTATAACTCTAACTGCACGTATTGATGGTTTTTATTTAACCGGCATGTACCGGCATCTTCGATATTTATTAAAAGCGATGTTAAAGTGTGTTTACATGTTTAAGCATTTAACTCTCCATTTCACGATGGATATATAGAGGATATCGGTTGTTTTGAGGGAATAACATATATTATTTCATCGAGAAGTGAGAAAACTTTATATTTTTAAGAATGCGAACCTTGAGTGAAAATATATGTTCTCACATCGAGATGAAATAAAATATGTTGTTCCCTCAAAACAACCAATATCCTCTATAAATCCATCGAGAAATGGAGGGTTAAACAACAAATTTTCTATTTATTTTATGATTTTACAAACAATTCTTTAGGGAAACTACGATAGAACAACAATGGAGGCAATTTCAAAAACTAAGCCGCTTTACACATTTTTTGCCCGAATACAAAAAAAAAATCCAAAGATATTTTATTTATATCCAAATAGAACATTTTGTTTAATATATTTATATTGCCAATCATTTCCTTTTAACCTTTAAAATCCATTTCAAAGCATTGTTTAAACAGAATGTACAATTCGCAGTGTTTTTCTCTCGGCATGTTTACATTTGCGTAGGAATATCTTGTGAGTCGTTTTCGTGTTTGATGTACATTAAAAAAGTAGTGATATTATTACCCAGGACCAACTGTATCATTTGTATGGAATGTGAGGATCGGATCTTGTATTCAGAGCTATTCTACACGCTTATATGCCTGCCGTCTTGTCTTGGTACGCTGGTGTATAACTTCTTGACGTCCATACAGAACATTATGGCATCCTCAGGTAAGGGCTGTTTAATACTTTCAAGTAGATTAATAAAAGAAGTAGTACCTTGCACATAGCTCGGGAGGGATGTTACATACTGTTCGAGTTCTCGTTCTGCAATTTCCGCCACCTTTTCCGTTGGATGATCTATTCCCGATATGATTATTCTGAGTGGATTGCCTTGTTTGTGTACTTTAGGATTCCCTTTAATAAATCCTGGTCTTGGTAGTTTCGGGGTCCTATACTGTTTAAGTTCATAAGTTATAATCTCTGGTTTGTACATGTTATTAACTGCTTTCTTTATTTTATTGACAATCGTCTCTGTCATATCTCTAATTGTTTGTTTATAGGTTGTCTTGTCTGGTAATTCTTCCTGAATCATGTCTTTGTAATCGGAAGTATTTATTATAGTGATTCCAGAGCCTTTGTCTTCTGGTCGAATGACAATGATATCGTCATCTAGAAGTTGTCTTCCCTGATACGCATCCAACCATTTGTCGCGTCAAGTTGCAGGAGTCCAGTGGGATTCCTGTTTCTTTTGCTTTTTCGTATCTTTATCTGAGTCATCATTATCTGACTCTTCTTTCTCAAAAAAGTATTCCTTTAATCGCATTCTTCTCTACCATTCTTTCACATGCGCTATAAGTTTTGTAATATCAATGCTGTCTGATGTGGGCACAAATTGTAATCCCTTTGCAAGATTCGAGTTGTGCTTCTGTAAGGTTTTTATCGGACAAATTAAATACATTTCGTGGGACCATCGGTTCTCAGCATATATCGATATTCAGTTTCGGATTCGATATCGTATCATGAGACAAACTGCTCATATTCACATCTGTATTTATCGAAATATGTGTTCCTCTTTGAAGGTTTGGATTTTGTTTCCAGATAGTATTTTTTGTACCCTACCCGTTTTAAAGTTTCGAGATATTTTCCTTCTACCGTTCGCTCGTTGCATTTTCTGAAATTTTGATTTATTTTGTACGTTAGGAATGCCGCCCTTTAAACTAGTTATTTCCTGGTCAATCAAGGATAATTTTGCAATGTTTCTTCCCAGATCACTGCATTGCCATTCGCAAACTACCTTTTTATTCACCATAATTTGGAAATTGTCGTGGGAGCCACGGACCTGGATTTTGCACGACACGTCGTCTGGTTGTGGTGAGCACGTGTGCCAAGTTATTTGAAAATCCGTCCAAGAATGCAAAAGTTATTGACCGGACACGATTTGACCTTTGACCTCTAAGTGTGACCTTGGGGCCAAGACCTGGATTTTGTGCAAGACAAGTCGTCTTGTTGTGGTAAGCACTTGTGCCAAGTTATTTCAAAATCTGTCCAGTAATGCCAGAGTTATTGACCGGAAACGATTTGACCTTTGACCTCTATGTAGACCTGGACCTTGGAGCCACTGACCTGGATTTTGTGCGCAACACATAGTCTTGTTGTGGTGAGCATATGTGCCAAGTTATTTGAAAATCCATCAAGGAATATCAGACTTATTGATCGCACACGATTTGACATTTGACCTCTAAGTGTGACCTTGACCGTAGAGCCACGTACCTGAATTGTGTGCGTGACACGTCGTCTTGTGGTAAGCATGTGTGCCAAGTTATTTGAAATTCGTCCATGAATGCCAGAGTTATTGAATGGACACGATTTGACCTTTGACCTCTAAGTGTGACCTTGATCTTGGAGCCTCGGACCTGAGTTTTTTGCGCGACACGTCGTCTTGTTGTGATGAGCACTTGTGCCAAGTTATTTGTAAATCTGTCCATGAATGTCAGAGCTATTAACCGGACACGAAAGCACTTCGTTTTGACCTTTGACCTCTAAGTGTGACCTTGACCTTGGAGCCACGGACCTGGATTTGTGTGTGACACATCGTCTTGTTTTGGTGAGCAATTGTGCCAAGTTATTTGAAAATCCGTTCATTATTGTCAGAGTTATTAACCGGACACGACTGTAAGAACGAACGAAGGGACTGACAGACGGACGGACAGTGCGACTACTGTATGCCACCCTTCGGGGGCATAACAAGTGCATACGTACCATCCGATAAACTTGATTTATCCTTTCTATAAACCTTCTGGATCTTGTATTCCACTGAACTATCGTTGTACAGCTCAGCACAAAGTATTTCAATTTCACCTGCCCATGTACCTGGACTTCCATTCATGCCTGAAATCTTACAAACGAAACCATCGAATATGCTTTGTTTTTCTTCCAATACTGTAGGGTACATTCCCTAATTTCCTGGTGGTAATTTTTACCGCGATATCTTGTCCTGAGTAGGTTTATAAACGGTGTATATGCATTTAAATGTGGGTGTTGTTGAATAGCTACTTTAACATTTTTATTTTTCAGTCATTTTAAAGACTTGTCAAGTGAGAAAGTATCAATTCTTACCGGTGAATCGAAATTACATTGAGGTTTTAAAATACTGAAATAATTACAATAGTTACGAATTAACGTTCTCAACGCGACTGTAAGCTGTTAGCTGTTGAAAACCGATTAGGTTGAGAAACATACATCGCATAATAAGTTGCTCGGGGAATATCTGACGACGAACGCCAGACAACTCATCATCCCATAAGCTCTACTGGCCGATTGCCAGTCGAGCTTCGGTCAAATGAGCTAGAAAACAGTAATTTAGAACGACCTGTTTTGAATAAGCATAAGCCGTCTGCATGTAAAGACCGCACTAATGTCGTCGGCTGAGCCTCGATATTAGTAAAAAGTTAAACATAATAAACAGCCATGAACTTTGCTTTCTTTTTCTATATTTAACATTCCCCCAGTCGGTGGTGGGGTGATAAGAATCAACCGACAGCTCGTTACTTAGCAGAAGGGTAGGACCCCCCACCCCCCACGAAAAGTAACCTACCTGTTGACCATGGGTGGCGACCCGTGTCGTTGGAGAAGGGAGTCCTGGTGGTTCAGTGGCGCGGAGATGTGGTAGTTATCTCCACGTTGCAACACAGAACTTTGGTCCGGACTTCAACTAGACGGGCGGTCAGATTTGACCCGATCTGATCAATCGGTTTGTCACGCCAGCTATAAGAGATCCGAGATTGTTTTTCAGACAGTACCTGTACACTGTATCTTACTTACCTTTTATATTGTTCTACTTTAAACATTATATAGACAGGGTCTTTTATGGCGGTGGTGCAAGGGTTAATCATGTATTTCCAAACGCTATATGGCTATACTCATGCCACTTTTTAGGCGGAACATAAGTGCGGCTCTTTAACTTTTTAGTTAATGGGTTATGTCCGCTGGGTGGTATGGGGGGTCTGATGCGTTAGCTTTATATGAGTATACCTTTTACGTATTCTTGGCATTTTGACTGTTGGAGATCCACAGCAAATGTCCCCTTGTTGGACTCCGAGGTGGGTGAGAAGTGTGGAAGATGAATTCTTAATGGCATCAGAAAATGCACAAACTACTAACAAACGAAAAAATACAGAACATAAATCTGATACTGAGGAACCAGTGATCAACCAATCCTTTCCTCGTTTTCTCATTATCGAATCAGAAAGCGGGGAAAAAACTATTACAGATATGTCACCTTTTGTAATCCAGAAAACTGTCCATTCCATTGCTGGACATGTAAAACAAATTAAAAAACAAAACTCTTCTTATTGAAACAGAAAAAAAATCTCACTCTGATAATTTATTAACAATTACACACATTTTAAACACGAAAGTCAAATGCTACCCTCACACCTCTATGAACATCTCCAAAGGCGTCATCAGGTGCCCGGATCTCTCCATAGTACCTGAAGAAGAAATTGTCAACGAGCTTGCGCCACAGTTAGTAACTGCGGCTCGCCGAATAGCCATAAAGAGAAATGATAAAATTATTATTACAAATACTATCGTCCTCACATTTGCAACACCCGTCTTACCAAGAACAATAATGGTGGCATATCTGCAATTACATGTTGACCCGTTACGTTGCTACAATTGCCAAGCCTTTGAGCATCACAAGTCCAGGTGTACTAAAGAAGAACTTTGTGGTAAATGTGGCGAGTCTGCATTCAAGTATAACGAATCAGATTGTCCTAACGCCCCCAAATGTACCAACTGCGGTCTAGGACATCACGCAAATTTAAAATTATGTGAAAAATTCAAAAAAGAAAAAGAAATCATAACAGTTAAATATACACAAAACATTCCCTTTCCAGAAGCACGAAAATTGATTGAACACAAAATCGGCAACTCTGGCAATGTCAAGACCACGTCAATTTCTCAGAATTGGAAAGCGGGTCCTTCTAAGACTGTGAAGTCTAGTAGTTCCCCAGTCGTGAAGCCTAATATTTTCTCGGTTGGAAGGCCTAGTGCTGCTCCAACTAAGGAATTTGGAAAACCAAGTGATTCTCCAACAAGGGAGCACAAGGAGCAGCCAAAGGTGTATAACGGCCCTATTGAGCTGCATAACAAATTCGAACAGCTCATGGACATTTCAGAGCCAGCAGCTGCACTGCCACTTCCATCCTCTCATGAAAAGTTAGTCGAGGTGCCACTTCGGCTGACTTCTTCCAGGGAGGCGGATTCATCAGTGGAGATGTCACTGCTTGAATCTCCTAATATCTCTCCTGAATCTAATGCCAAAAATAAAAATAAAATTAAAAATCGCCTTTGCGCTAAATAATGGGTAAAACTAATAAGATCATTCAATGGAATTGTCGAGGTTTGAAACCAAATTATGATGAAATCAGCTTAATTTTAAAGGAACACAACCCTATTGCCTTTTGTCTTCAAGAAACATTCTTGAAGACAAGTGATAAGGTATCTTTTAAACAATACTCACTATACAATCATATTTGTGATACCGGGAACAAGGCAACAGGTGAAGTTTCGATAATCGTTAATCGAAACATTCCTCACAGACCTGTTGTGTTGAAAACAAATTTGCAAGCTATTGCGGTCAGTGTTACGATGCACAGAGTTATAACAATATGTTCCTTATATTTACCGCCTAGTTCTTCACTAGACCCTAAAGATCTAAATCACCTAGTTGCACAATTGCCATCACCTTTTATACTCTTGGGTGATTTTAGTGCACACAACTACATCTGGGGTTGTAAAGATATAAACGATAAAGGCAAGAAAATTGAGGATTTCTTTGCCAAAAACAATTTGTGTCTTTTTAATGATAATAAGTCACGTACTTATTTACATCCTGCTATAGGCTCTCATTCTTCCATTGATTTAACAATATGCGATTCAACGCTTTTGATGGATGTTTCATGGAGTGTTGGAGACGACCTCTGTGGAAGTGATCACTTCCCCATATTTCTTGAAAATATCGGCCCTCCATTTCTCGAAAAAACGCAACGATGGAAACTTCGCAAGGCTGATTGGACTACGTTTCAATCTCTTTGCGAGGAACAATTAAAGCCTTTCGTTTTCGAGGATGTCGAAGATGCAACTACTCTTTTATCCAAAACTCTCCATGATATAGCTGATCAAACTATTCCAAAAACCTCGGCAAATCCAAAACGCCCATATAAACCATGGTACGACGATGACTGCAAAAAGGCAGTCAGCGATCGTAAAGCTGCATTAAATAATTTTAACTTGCGGCCAACTCAAACAAATTTAGTTAACTTTAGAGTTTTTTGTGTGAAAGCCCGTCGTACTATTAAGGATAGCAAGAGGAAATCCTGGAGATCTTACGTCTCTAGGTTGAATTCTCGCTCATCTCTTAAGAAGACATGGGACATGGTCCGAAAATAAGTGGTAAAGGTAATTTTAGTTCTGTAAATCATCTTAAAACAGATAATGGAGATATAACATCTGTCAAAGATATTACAAACACTTTGGCAGAAACTTTTTCAAAAAATTCTTCTTCTGAAAATTGTCAACCAATTTTCTGAAAAATAAGAAACTAAAAGAACAGAAGAATCTGAACTTCAAGTCGAAAAACTTGGAGAAATACAATAAACTATTTACTCTCAAAGAACTTCGAGAGTCCGTTAAAAAGGCTCATGATACATCAGCCGGTCCTGATGAAATCCATTATCAATTATTAAAACATTTACCTGAATCCTGTCTCTCTACCCTTCTTGATATATTTAATAAGGTTTGGGTGACGGGAATTTTCCCCGATTCTTGGCGGGAAGCAATCGTTATTCCAGTCTCCCAAACCTGGAAAGGATCATACGGACCCAATATAAATTATCGCCCAATCGCTTTAACGAGTTGTATATGTAAAACCGTGGAACGAATGATTAATGAGAGATGGAGTCCACCAAACTGATAACAAAGTATCACAGTGGATTCCGGCGCCAACCAGGCACAACAGACAACCTCATTCGATTTGAATCGTTTATTAGGGAAGCTTTCATAAAAAAAGAACATCTAGTCGCTGTATTTTTTGACTTGGAGAAAGCTTATGATACTGCATGGAAGTACGGTATTATGAATGATCTTCATGACCTTGGTCTTAGAGGCCGATTACCCATTTGTATAGAGACATTCTTAGATGATAGGCAGTTTCGTGTCCGAATGGGTTCAACCCTCTCTGATATTCATGAACAGGAGATGGGTGTTCCACAGGGCAGCATACTCTCTGTCACGCTTTTTAATATAAAGATTAACAGTATAGTAAAATTCATCAATCCAGGTGTGGATTGTTCTCTATATGTTGACGACTTTGTTATATGTTATCGTGCAAAAAACATGAATACTATTGAGAGACAACTGCAACAATGTCTCAATAAACTTCAGACCTGGTCTGATGAAAATGGTTTCAAATTTTCTAAATCTAAAACCAATTGTATGCACTTTTGTCAACTACGCAAACATCACGAAGACCCTCATCTAACACTGGGCGATTCACCTTTACCAGTAGTGGATGAGACAAAATTCCTAGGTCTTATTTTTGACCGTAAATTAACGTTTATACCACACGTTAAATACTTGAAGGCCAAATGCCTTAAAGCTCTTAACTTCCTTAAAGTTGTTGCAAACACTAATTGGGGAGCAGATCGAAAAGTCCTCTTGCGACTTTACAGATCTCTCATCAAATCCAAGCTGGACTACGGCTCAATAGCATATGGATCGACTCGCAAGTCATACTTGCAGATGCTCGATCCTATACATAATCAAGGATTACGACTCGCCTTAGGAGTCTTTCGTACATCACTAGCCGAAAGAAGTCTATATGTTGAAGCTAATGAACCATCACTGTCTCATAGACGGGACAAATTACCCCTTCAGTATACCATTAAATTACAATCTAACCCATTAAATTATAATCTAACCCTTCAAATCCAACTTTCGATACTGTTTTTAATCCTAATTATGAACTTCTTTTTGATCGAAAACCGAAGGCCATTCGGCCATTTGGTCTTCGTATTAACGCTGATGGGGTCATTGGCGTACCGGGTACTACAGAAAGGTACCCGGGGTACATCGATGTATACAGAAACGTACCCGAAAATCATCGAAATCCAGAAAGGCCCCCAAATATACATAAATGTACCCGAGACAAAATACAATGTCGTAAAACGCGGCCGTAACGCGTTTTATTACTTCACGGAAACGAAACTTTCATTGTTTACAAAGTTTAATCGATTCACTTTTTAAAAGCCGCTAGCAGTTGCCTCCGCCTTAAAAGAATGCAGTTGGTCTAAATATTTGACCAACTCTTCTTGAATGGCGAGCTGCATATTTGTTTACTTTTTTGCGCGGAGTTTGATGATTTATAACTTCCGGTTTTACGACAATACGTTCTATATTTTATTACTATCTATGGCAGCCTAAATATGTTTTAAGAACAATAGCGCGATAGTTAATGATAAACAATATTGTTTAAGCAGTTGTTTTATTAAGTTCTAAATTGTTTCAATTCCGCCAATGAAATTTTGTTTGTCCGGGTACGTTTCTGTATATTTGGGGGCCTTTCTGGAATTCAAAGATTTTTGGGTACGTTTCTGTATATATAAATGTACCCCGGGTACCTTTCTGTAGTACCCGATACGACAATGACCCCATCAGCCGTATTAACATGATTAAACCAAAATTAAGAGTCACTGAAATCGACCTAAATTTGATTGCCAAGTACGGGGTGCCACAAATTCCACCTTGGACTTTGGAAACACCAACAATTATTTTTGATCTTTGTAATAATAACAAATCCATTACAGATCCTACTATCTTTCAAAGCAAATTTAATGAAATTAAATCGAAATACAGTAACTTTCAAAATATATACACAGATGGTTCTAAAGATGGAGACAAGGTAGCTGCAGCAGCTGTTGTTCACAAACATAGCATAAAGTACCGCCTGCCTGACAAGGCCTCTATCTTCTCAGCTGAACTTAAGGCAATTGAACTTGCCTTAAGGCAATTGAACTTGCCTTAAGTTTTATTCAGGAATGTGATGATGACCATTTCGTAATCTTTTCTGATTCCCTTTCATCTCTTCAAGCACTGGGTAATATGAAACATGCTAATCCAGTTGTGCTTAAACTTTTAGAAAAGTACAATTCTCTTATAGTTGATAATGTTATTATTTTATGCTGGCTTCCTAGCGATGTAGGAATACGTGGTGATGATAGAGCTGATACTGCTGCTAAGGCAGCATTAGGTTTACATATATCTAATACCAAATTACCTTATACTGATTTTAAAAGTTGTATCAACACATATATTCGTAACTCTTGGCAAGCCGCTTGGGACATGTCGGTGAACAATAAACTCCATTCAATTAAGCCGTTAGTCGGAGAATGGCGTCCTTCTAGTAGACCCATTTGTCGAGAGGAAGTTGTCCTAGCCAGGGTCAGGATAGGGCATACACGCTGTACTCATTCATATGTACTGCAAGTTGAGCAGTTGCCAGAATGTATACCCTGTTTTGCACCGTTAACGGTCAAACATATCTTGTTGGAATGTGTAGACTTTGATCCTATGCGACAAAGATACGACACAGTTAATACTTTGAAAGAGTTATTTGTTACTATAGATTTTAGTCTTGTTTTAGATTTCCTTAAAGAAATCAGACTTTATAAATCTATATAATATTTTCCTGTTTATATTAACTTGTTTTCAAGCCCGTTGGCGGGCATTTGTTGATTTACATATATACATAGTTTATATTGCTACCATATCATCCCTTATTTGTATATAGTTTTATCTTTATACGTTTACATTATTTTTATTTACTACTTCATTCTTCCATGATTCATCGGTTTTTGCGCACAATATGACCTATTTATGTGTCGGCGTGCCATAAAACACCATTCATTCATTCTATATTTAACATAGGCAACGAGATATGAAAGCGCACTTATGAGAAACATTCCATCTGTGAGTTAGTCTTCTGGTCTATAAAAGAGCGCACTTGTCAGCGCATTCAAATCTACATCATGTTTAGTGCTCACACATACGTGTTTGTTGGTAAGTAACACCAAGAGCCTTGGTTACATTTGTTTAATTTATTTTGTCATTTTTAGCATTTTCGGAATATAAAATTGATTATCTCTTTGTACAAATTGTACGCTAAAATATGTGTAGAGATCAATTAACTCAGCTATGTTCTGTTTTAAAATAGTAATAATATATATATTTATTAAATAGATCTTAAATTGTGCAGTCATTCCCTTCTCCTATAGGAAAGCCACTGTAACTAATAACATATTGCAATGCTCTCATTCCCAGAATGGACTACTCGTTATACATAAGCAGAGACAGTGAGGTGAAATGAATATATATGAATGCAATATTAATTCCTCGACGTTTAGAGTTGTTGTTGTTTTCAGAAATGTAGTGTCTGTCAGTCGAGTTTGATCATTAGACACGCATGTTATAGCTGTAAGGTCAACGTTGATCTGAACTATTACGTTGCATTCATTTATCTCTTAAGTTGTGAACAAAATTAAGTTGTTCTCATTTGTGTTATATTCTGTAGTTCTCATTTGTGTTATATTCTATGCAGTTTTAGCACTACCGTCAATACACGAAGTTTCAATTTGTTAAAGTGTAGACGTTTTAATGTGAGCTTCCATAATACTAAACACTGTGTACATATCATCGTCGGTTACGTGGGAAAATTAATTTGGGCTCATTTCTGTCATATTATATTCTATTTACATGATTTAAGAAATGAACTTTTTCCATCGGGTTTGTATTGTCCCAGATCAAAACCTCGTGGGCGGGACCTGAAGACCATCGATACCAAGGGTCGTAGGCTCGTACAATATAAACCCGCTGGAAATATTTTATTTTTTATCTGACATGGATTTTTATGTATTGTATACACACATTTTCGAGAGATTGGACATAATTCAAACACATTCTCACAACTTACATTGTACGTCCATCTCTCATCTTATACTTGATTGTAGATAACCCAACTGTGTCAGCGAACACCTTAAACTTTGAACTTTGATAGTTTTAAAAAGATTACAATATACGTTTGGGTTTGTTGTTTTTGAGCAAAAACGTTTCAAACAGACACAAATAAAATGTGTACGTGTCCCTTTAAGATACACCTATGCTGAGGTTTTTACAATCTGATACACCATGTCAGTGAACCTCTAGGCTTCACACTGAACTCTACACCATGTCAGTGAACCTCTAGGCTTCACACTGAACGCTCTCAGCACAGCTATCTCAGTTCTAACGCAATTTCATTTTAATGTTAGGAAAATATATATAAGTGCACATTAACTGCAAACATTACACACTTCACAAAATGGAATAATAATAATAATAATAAATTCTTTATTTCATGAAGGTACAACTCATTAAGATTATACAAACAATTGCACAACACTTATCTTCCATGAGGCCTTCTGATAACAACAGCAACTTATAAACAATAGCAAGTGAATACATGCACGTAACATTAATAATATGTTTCAAGCTGGCATTCAAAACAAGTATTCACTATTAACACAACTTAATTTGAGCAGAACACCTGTTATCTTGAAATAGAAATAATTTATAATTGTGTTTGAAAGCATAAATAGAAACAGAAGTCCGGATATTTTCTGGGATTGAATTCCAAGTCCGCATGGCAACATAGGTAAAAGATTGTTTTAAATATTCGGATTTAGGTCTAGGATGCTTAATGTCATGTTTAATGCATGATCTTAAATTATATCTGCTATTTTCAGAAAATGTTATTAATTTATTTATGTATATTGGTGTAAGATTATGAATTGCTTTATAAACTAAAACACCTACTTGAAATTTACATCTTGTTACAAATGACATCCAATTTAACTCATTGAAAAGATTTGCAGAAGGTGTATGTAAAGGTTTTATCAAAATCCAGAGAACACAGAGGATCTTACATGAGTACTCATTCATTACTCATTCATTATTGAATTTATTAATCGAGTTGGCGAAATGATATAATGCGAGGCTCTTGCCGAGCATTATATATACAATAATTCTTTATTAAGTAATCAAAGGCCTCCGGTCCACAATACAAGTATAATACATAATGTAAATTATAACAAACCACCTGATCAAATGTCATATAATTCCAACTAAATTTCATTAAATTAAACTGTAAGTACGAACTATACTTCATACCTGTTGGTCTCTGATCTTTAACATGTTATGAATAAAAGATGAAATTCTAAATATCGTTGTTTTATTTGTACAACAAAGAAGAGAATAAAACGTTTCGATGGATTTATTGGCGGATATTGAATGTAGATATCGATTACGCAAATCTGTGTATCTATGACAAAAGAAAAAACGCATGGTACTCGTCCTCAACAACTTCAATATCATTATGAACAAGACAATGAGTGCAAATGCGTTCTTCTCTATCCACGCCGATATGTCTATCCGTCTCTCAAATGAAATGGCATATCTAAACTAATGTATTTCTCAACGTGTAAAAGAGATTTGAAGTGTTTGGAATGGTCACATCGCGAAGAGTTATCGATACTACTGTGCCAATCTTGTTTTAAACAATCTGCGATCCTTAACTTCAGTTGTGACATAAATATATCAGGGTTGCCTATATCTTGGGCTATCCATACGAAACCGAATCCAAACTTAAAATGAAGATGTCTGACTTCTGATGCCCATGTTTTCCGACCTACATCGTCCAACGATTTAAGCATATTGTAACAACTTTTTGGATATCTAGTATTAGGCATTTGCAGGAGTTTACACCAATATTTTATACATCTTGAATAATATTCGTGGCATAACGGTAGTCTTCCGCACTCGCCGATAGCCGTGATATTATTTACCGAAAAGTTGATACCAAGGAACGATTTACATACTCGTGACTGTACCGATTCGATTTTGTCGGAATATGCGAAGCCACAAATTTCTGAACCGTAACACAGTATAGGTTTGACCATCGCATCAAATATCTTAAACATTTCTTTACTGTGAAAGTAACCAAACTTACTTTGATAATATTGAACAGCTTTTATAGATTTTTTAGCCTGTGCTGCTAGTTTTCGTTTTGCATTTGTCCATGAAAGTTTGGGAGTAAATATGAGCCCCATATATTTATACAGGGACGTTGTTTTTATCGGACTATCACCAAAAGTCCATTTTTCATAGTTACGCAATGGTCCACCTTTTCTAAAGACTATTACTTCGGTTTTTAAGAGATTTACTCTCATACCTGTCTTATCGCAGAAATCTTTAATAACATGTATTTGTATTTGTAGTTTTATCGTAGTTTCTGCACAGTTTCCCAGATCATCCGCAAATAACAGCGTTAATATGTCAGGAATGTCATTGGTTACAAATATACCAGTCTGACTCAGAAGAGTACATAAGTCATTAATAAAAAGCACAAACATCAGAGGACTGCTTACATCCCCTTGTCTTGTACCAATCTTACACGGGAAACTCTCCGTTAAATGATCATGTGATTTAACACAAGCAGATAAGTTACCGTACATGCTACTGACAATTTTTAGAAATTTCCCGTGCACACCTTTACTCATTAGGCTAGCCATGAGAATTGAATGCCGCAGCGTATCGAACGCTTTAGCGAAGTCAACGAAGAGACAATAGAAGCGACCTCCCTTACGGTATTTTTGCGCTAACGCTTGTAAAATAAACATATTATCAACAGTAGAGTAACCTTCTCGAAACCCAGCTTGCGCCTCGTCTATTTTATTATTATGTTCAGCCCACGTATATAATCGGTTTTTAAGGATTGTAGAAAATATTTTGCAAATTGTATTTATGAGGGAAATACCGCGATAATTATTAGGGTCATTTATCGATCCATTCTTGTGAATCGGACACATAATACTTAGTTCCCATGACTCGGGGAATTGGCCTGTGTTAAATATTCCATTAAATATCTTCGTAAGAATTGATGTCACCATATCGACTGTATTTATGAAGAATTCTGGTATCAGTCCGTCACTTCCGCTACTTATGCTTTTCAAGGACGTAATACTTTGGCGCACCTCTAATTCAGTAATAGGATCGTTTAATACATCCGCCGTATTGTCATTATCCAGAGCCTCTTCTAGATCAATCTCAGTGAGATCGTCTGAATGAAGAAGATTCTTGAAATAAGTGAACCATTCTTCCGGTGTAATGGTTGATTTATTACATTTTGATTGGGTTGACGACTTAAGTGTTTTCCAAAACTTATTTGGATTACCTCGGGTATTAACTAGATCTTGCATTTTTCTGGCTAAACCAATATCATTTTTTGTACGACATGTAGATTTGAACGTATTTTTTGATATTTTATAATTTGAGAGATCATCCTGGTTATTCGATATTCGAAATTTACGCAATAAGGAATATTTGACCTTTTTGAGGTTGTTACACTCATCATCCCACCATTGTGGCTGTGTTTGAAAATATTTAAAACGTTTAGCACGCATCGACATACTCTCTGCGCATTTGGTATACACGCTAATTAGGGTATCGGCTGCAATATTTATGATTTCCTCTATACCTTTAACAGAGTACGAAGAGTTTAGCAAATAATTAAATTTAGTCAGAAACTCGTCTTTTTTCGATTCTACCCAGTTATATCGCACTACTTCTGGACCTTTCGATTCGGTGCCGTTTCCACATAAACGGATGCCGTATCATTAATATTGGTAACACTAGGTGTAAGACTAATTTCACAACGCAAAGGGAAATGATCTGATTCATCGCGGTCTTCTACAGTAAAGTATGAGATAAACTCAAAAAGATCAGTGGATGCTATATTATAGTCCACAACGCTCGAACCATTAATTGCAGTACAAGTTATATTCCCTTCCTTGTCATCAAATAATCGGCCATTTAAGATGTGCATATCAAACAAACAGCAACATTCAGTAAGCAAAGTGCCATAATTATTATATCTGATGTCTTTATTGTTTCTATGTAAGCTGAATGTATCCCCCGTTTATGGAGTATCCCCAAAGATATTATCTAATCTATCGTCTGGTATGAAATCTAGAAAATCTTTTGTACGCGAATTCAAGTCACCCCCACAAACAATAAGTGATCAGTGTAGTCACTCTTTATTTTAGTAATATGATTTTCAAAAATGGTAATCCCATTATCATCCCCTTGTTGGTAAATATAATAACCTTCGGGAGAAATATATGTGAAATAGAATATAACATCTTGCATACCTTGAAACAATGAACCTTTAAAATGCAAAACTACACAGTTCTTAAAACATGTAAATATTCTTGTAATAAGATTATTCCTCGTAAAATATTGTTTCACAAATACACATACACCTCCGTTATTTCTACGATGAAGATTTTCTTCTGACATCGTCAAAACATGTATAATTATGTAGAAACTTGTCAAATTCAGTTTTATAGTTACTCCAAGTTTCGCATAAAGCTACTATGTCAAATACGCTAAAGTACCCTTTTATTTTGTTCATTGTCACTATATTTGTTCAGACCCTGTATATTCCAAGTTAGAATGTTTATGTTATTATTTACATCGCTGATGTTTATGTTTACATCATTATGAATGAATGAATCACTCGCATTCCTAATCGACCGACCTTGGCCATCTCCTCAATCCACGTGTCTACCAGTAGCTCCTCCTTCCCTGTGGTTCTCCTCGTCACCACTGACCGTATCGGTAGGTTCTCTCTCTCGATAGGATAATCGCGATCCATTGACATGTGGGCTTGTTTGATGTCCGCCGTAGGTCAGGAATGATCGGCTGGTATGCTCTGTGTTTCTGCCGATACACGTGCATTCCTGTGTGTCATCATCGTATTTGTATATTTTGTCGTCATCGTACATTAGGCGTAACGTCCGTCTGATCGAGCCTCCATCATCTTCTTACCGAGTTGCCACCGGTGATGTTTTACACGTGCTGGGTAGTCTTCATATTTGCTAACGAGTTTAATAAATTCAATAACGAATGAGAACGAATGTTAGATTATATTTATCACATAACTCACATATCGACTTTTATTGCAATTTGCCTGTCGCTTTAACACGCGAAACCGACATAAACCGTGGGAACTGGATCATAGTCACTATCAATTTTTTTTACAGCGACACAGGGCTTGTTTGCATACATAGCTAATATAGAATGGTGTTATTCCACTCCCACGCCATAAGTTACGCGATAAAGCTTTTTAAAAATATAGCCAATCAGCATTGAGTACTTTTTCCTCCAATCAGACGGTGAGGAATTTTAAAAAAAATGGCAAAGTTATTCATGTAAATTTCTAACGATCATCAATTTTAACCATTTTAATCATTTAGAAATCGCTTACTAAATGGCACGCGCTTGTTTGGACACAAGGAGGCGGATTTAGTAGAAGCGCGAACGTGTCAACAGGCGTGGTTTCGTAGAAGCGCGGGGGAAAGTAGGGCAACACTAAGTCAGTTAGAGGCTAAGAAGTGAAATTTTAACAATTATGAAACCCCGGTCAGTCGCTGCGCTCCTTCCCTTAGGGTTTCTTAATTGTTAAAATTTCACTTTATAGCCTCTAACTAATACGTAAACGACGTTTCGATTTTTTAAAGTGTAGACGCTTCCATAATACAAACCACTATGTACATATCATCGTCGGTTACGTGAGAAAATTAATTTGGGCTCATTTCTGTCATATTATATTTTATACAGTTTTAGCAATACCGTCAGTACACGATGTTTCTTTCTTTTTTTAAAGTGTAGACATTTTAATGTGAACTTCCATAATGCAAAACACTATGTACATATCACCGTCGTTTACGTGAGATATTACAGCGTTTTTTCAGTCACAATGTAGATAATTTCAAGATGACGAATTATACGATATTCAGAGGAGAGTGTCGTTCACCTGCTATTTCTTTGTTTCACCTTTTAAAAACATGCCACCCTTTCCTAGTGCTGTACAAATTAATATTATATTGGAATGTATGATTTCCTCGTGTTAGATAGATCCTATAATCAATGTCGGAAATATGATATTTCTCCATTTTCTGAAGCCGGCTTTTTTCTGCTTCAGTTCCACTTTAATATTTAAGCCGTAGAAATAGCATGAAAAACAATTTACAGCATAAAGAATCAGCACAGTGTTACCTCTAGAAACGGGGTCAAATGGGTGAACATATATTTGTTAACTATATTGACCTGTGTGAAGAACTTGTGGCGATTTGCGATGGCGCGCCTTCGAGTTGATTATAGTTTTTTTTTGTGTGAATGTGTGTGTTTGGATGTCTGAGTTTTTTCACAGTGCGTTGTATTCAAGAAATCCGAGGTATTCTGCAACTAATAGCAACTTACGTGTTGCTTTCTTTTAAAACTGAATATGAACATGTATTTATATTATACCTTACCGAGTAGTTAAACCCCAATCTTGAATATCAAAACTGATAATGGAGTTCCGTCTCGGAAAAGAGCTCTTTTCATCATATGACATGTTTATTTGTGGCGTTTAAAATATATAATTTAAAATATATCGAAAATGCATTTAGCTTGCCAGAAGATTTGACTGGTTTAAAGCCGTATGAAAAATTAAAATGTTCACAGTAACTTGATAGGGATACATTTATAAGTGAAGAAGGTCTCTACACTTTCTCTCTCCAAAACAAGCAGATGCCTACACTGTGACGGTGTTGATTATTTGTAAACGCATTATACGTTTCTTATGCGTTTTACATGCAATAGTATTTGCTAATATTAATGCCGTTGGATTGAATAAGCTTAAATATGAGGAACTGAATCGAGGCTCACAGTTCAATTCCGGACAAAGAGAAACATTGACAATATGATCAACGCGAGGAAATAGCTTAGACGATGCATACTTCCCAGAATAGGATATTCATTTGTTCAAAGGTGGCATGTTTTAAAAAGGAAAAATATAGAGATAGCAGGTACACATGTACGACACTCAACTGTCAAGATCGTATAAATCCGCCAGATTGAACCTTTTGTTTACACTAAATGTAGTACTTTACTAGTTTTTAATTAATAACGTTAACCATCTTTTTTTCTTTTCTTTTCATATTAAATATGCGTGTGCATCCAGTGTTCGTAAAGTTCACTACAAATCTAATTTAAGGTGATATCGGCTTTTAACGGATTTACGCCGTATATACTTATTATTATAAATACTATAAATTGATTTTAATTACCTTTAGTATAGCTTTTGCATGTAATATGTTCATCAGCTACAAGTATGTACATTAAAACCAACTGTAAAATGATATGTATATAAAATTTGTTATACTGATAATAGGTAACATGAATATAGCATGAACACGTATATAAGAAACGTGTTTTAAGAAAACACCATTGTTTATGTTTTGCTATTCAAATATCTAACTAGATGAAACTATTTATATGATTTAAGTGTTTCGTAGATATAGAAGTCTTTATATAGTAAGCTCTTAATATATATTCATGCAACATTTATAAATATTTACTGTTGAAAACAATTATATTAAGCATATTTTACATTTTACAGGTTTTGCCTTATTAGGGGTGTCTTCTATTGAAGGTACGTACGGAACTACCATCTGTAAATGTATAAACATTTCTTTAAATGAAACTAGGACCAGCGAATTGTTCACAAACTATTATAAACTTCTGGAGATTATTCGTTTAAAAAATGAACGTACACTAGGCTAGATTTCATTGATTTGTAGTCGGGGCGACTTTTTAAAGCCGCCACACAGCACTCACTCAAAAAACGCTAGTGTAAATGTCAATAAATAATGAAAACTCGACACAATACCCCATATATAATGGGAACACTATTTAAGGGAACTCCAAATTTACTCATATCGCATATAGATACAAATGGAGTTGCGGGAGGACAAGTCCGATGGAATGTCAATATCTGGTCCTTGCACCATGTGCATCCATGCATAAACGACATCTCCGTGGCATACTTGATATCAGATGGCGGATTGTCTCCCTTGGAATTCGCCACCATTCGTCCCGCAAGGCTTGCCCCAGCTGTTGCAAATTGTCCACCCTGGGCCTTCTGTTGCAAACGCTGCGCCCCAAAACATCCCAAAGATGTTCAATGGGGGACATGTCTGGAGATTTAGCAGGTCAGGGCAACATTGCCACACCTTGCTGCCTCAGAAAGTCGACGGCAACGCGAGCCCTGTGAGGACGTGCGTTATTATACTGTTACTCAAAGTTCCGCCCTACACGCTGAGCAAAGGGAATGACCGTCGGGCGTAAAATTTCATCCGCATAACGTTGACATATGTTTCCTTCGACCAGTGTCAAATCCGTTCTGCCCAGACCATGATGCAGCCATCCCCGTACCTATCGTGCTCTTGGACTGCCACAGGGACTGCCACAGGATGGTAACGCTCACCACGTCGTCTCCAAACACGCAATCTCCCATCTGTGAAGCGTACGCAGAACCACGATTCATCGAAGAACATGGTGTATCTCCAATGACGGAGCTGACGACCTCAAAATTGGTGTGCCCACTGGTTCCTGATGCTCTAGTGAGACAAACTCCTTTGAAAGGACGCCGCGACTTTTCAGTCTGTTTCGCATGGTTGACTTTGACAATTGGATACCCGTGGCAGCTCTAAAGATATCCCTTAATTCTGGTGCAGAAATGAACCTATTGCACAAAGCGGTGGTTCGGATGTAACGGTCCTGCAGGGGGAGGGGGGGGGGGGGGGGGGGGTCTTTCGTGGCCTTCCCCTACCACCTCTAATCTTGACCCCACCCGTCTGTTGATATCGGGTAACCAGTCTAGAAATGACTCTTTTTATTTTCCAAAGTGTCTAGCAATGTCATTTTGAGATTGGCCAGCCTCAAACATGCCTATAGCACGCAATTTTTCATTTTCGCTCATGCACACCCTTGCGACCATTTTCGAACGTTTCTCACCATCAGTGTGACATGGGGGTGTACCCTTAAAGCCTGGTACACACGGTAAGATTATCTCATAGGACAAATCCTATAAGACAAATCTGATACAATCTATTTTATGAGATTGCCTGTACACACTGTGAGATTAATGTTATGGGATTTTCTGGTGACCTTCAAATAAGTGCATACTGGATTCCAGAATGTAAACGAATGAAAGCGCCTTGTCATACATCTTTCTTGTCGTAGTCTTTGTGCTTGACTGTCCACAAAACTTCCTCTTCCTCATAATATCCCCGCAATTCATCAATGTTATCATTCGTCCAGTTTCCTGCCATGTTGCTATGTATGAACTAAAATACCCGCGTGTACAAATCTACAATGCATGTAGACCCTATGCTGCGAAGTTTATGTCAAATCTGGAACGCAGTATACCTTGGCCACAGCGTCACCATGTGTGGTTGAATGGCGGCGCTTTTGATCTTGTCTTATGGAAATAGAGCATGTTCTATTTCTGGAAGACATCTTTCAGGTCATAAATTGTGTCTTAAGCCCCTGTACACACGATGCAATTTGTCTCACAAGACACATCTTATAAGATAAATCTTACCGTGTGTACCGGGCTTAAGAGGCTCGTGCAAGTCACCAAGATGTGCCATCCTGAACAGCATGATCTGCACGTGCATTAGGCAAAATTTGGTTAGGTTTGCTGTCCTCGTTCGTTAGATATCCGAATTATAACAGAGCCGCCCATGGCCATATCAATCCGAATGTGCAGGGGGTTCCCTTAAATATTGTTCCTAGTACAAAGGCAAAATATCTTTCGAAATCATATCAAATACTGTTTACTTTGTTCATAAAAAGGAATGTAACCGAAGGTAAACGAATGTATATATTGATCTATTTATACACCTTGCTGTTTAAGAATTAAAATAAAATAATGAAAAACCAATGTTATCAGAATAATTCAGTGACTGATATAGTAATTTGTGTTTGTGATAAATTTCAGCATGTGATCCAGATCTTGACCCGTTTTGCAAGGATATGCAGAGGCGTTACCAAGAACCTTTTATTGGTACGGCCAAAGATATGATGTTTGTTTGTTTGTATGGTGTTTTACGTCATTTTCAACACATGTAAGGTTATATTTGACGGTCGAGTTTTTGTGGTGGATGCAGACCACCCACTCTTCCTGGGTAGAACCAGTACTGTACACCTCCCACCATCCGTAAGAATCGACATTTCCTCACTTACAAGTCAAGCTACCAGTGGGATTCGAACCCGCAGCGGTGAGAGGCGAGATATCTTATCATGAGTGGCGTAAGTCGCGAGTTGCTATTTTTTATGTGTACGGCCAAATATATGCGCGAGTTGCTTTTTTTTTATTGCAAGATCCCAAATCACGCTTTCTTGCTTATATTTCAGGCCACTGGAGACTGAGTTTCAAATGAAATTATTCACTAGACTGTTGTAAAAAGCATAAGAAACTATAAATAACGACACAACAATATTAACTAGTATATACTATACTCATATATTATTTATCGCAGTTTTGTTCGTTTTCATGAGTTTATTGTATCCATTAACTTCGTCACATCATAACCTTCACCACTGATAATGTCTTTGTTCTATTGGTATATCAGTTAAAACTGCCGAAAATACTAAGTCCGGGGCGTAGCTGACTGAAATGCATATATAGGCCCGCAAAACTACGTGGGTCCGGCGGCATGCTCCCCTGGCGTGTTTTTCTTTTAAATAGCCATGTAATGGTGCGTTTTGGTGTATATCTGACAGAGCATATTCATTGACAAATTTGAGAATTAACATTTGACAAAGCTGAATTATCTACACTGTAAAATTAAATAAGAAACACATGTTAACCCTTAATCCCATACCCCTTCCGGCCTCAGATTTTATTGCAGCTTTTGGCTTTTTTATATATTTTTTTCATTTTTCAAATTGATGTATAGGCCCGGGCCTATATGGCCTAATAGTAGCTACGCCGATGAACTAGATGGCAATTTACGATTACGTTTGCATACATGCAGTCTTTTCCACGGGTTCCTACGTGATTAAGATCATGACAATCAATTTAATAATAAATTTGACATGGTCTGACCGAATACAAATGACGGAAGTTGATATTACGGAATCGGTACGGCCACGAAAATTTTATCTTAATAACGTTTAAGCAAATGTTACATAAAGGGAATATAGCGACACAGCTAAATAATCTTTATTATTGAGGTTTCTGAAAAACTTGGGAAAGGGTGAAAGAATTATCAAAATCGAATGATAAACAAGGAATATATGATCGTTTTAAGGTTCTGTTGAAACGGATATGGAAGCCGCTA
The DNA here is from genome assembly GCA_037043455.1 of Cyrtodaria siliqua. Classification (NCBI taxonomy): domain Eukaryota; kingdom Metazoa; phylum Mollusca; class Bivalvia; order Adapedonta; family Hiatellidae; genus Cyrtodaria; species Cyrtodaria siliqua. The sequence continues at coordinate 62,088 of JAWPHD010007037.1, read as the reverse complement.
TTTTAGAGCTATGACATCACAGTTCTAAATGACCATATATGGAATATTGATAAATATGAATATTTACTCATTTATAGGGGGAAAAACAATGTAACTGTATGAAGAATATGTATAACTAAATGGAAATAATGCTTTATATGACCAGTTAATGGGTTTGCCTTCATTTACAGTGATTTGCTTTGCTTTAAATGATGTTTATCAATATAAGATATGGTCATACGGAACTATGACATCATAGTTTTCAAAATGGCGGCTCCCATATCCATTTTAGAACAACCTTCAAATGGTCATATCTTTTTTTTTTTTTCATCCGATTTTGATAATTCGTTCACCTTTTTGCGAGCTTTTCAGAACTCAAAATGAAAGAGCTCGTTTGGCTATGTCGCTACATTCCCTTTAAATAATTATAATTTATCAATATAGTGTCTACATGCAAAATAATTTTTTAAAAAATCTGTAGAAATTATTGGTACGGCCAGCCGCACCAATAAAAAAATATTGGTGCGGCCGTGGCCGTACCGGCCGATAAGGCGAATATGCCCATGGTATGTACAAATAAAATAGTACAACGAGAAATCAATGGTCGGCATCTGAAATCCATTAGATTTTACTGTAGGTTTTGTGTCATCATATAAGTGCATTTATAAAAAAAAAGAACAAAATCAACGTACGAATTATCAGTAGGGATAAATCTCGGCTAAATCCCAATGGCGTCAAATATTGTGTAAACCTCTCAAGATCGTCCGATATATTATACCTATACTTTTGTGTGTGTATGTATGTATGTATGTATGTATGTATGTATATATATATATATATATATAAGGGTGAGAAAATACATACATCTAAAAAATACCTTTCAAAAAGCACTGGATCCCCGAGTGGATACGAAAATGTTGGAATAAATTAATAGATGGGGAATAAAACATGTATACAGTGCTACAGTTTATAAAAACCCGAGCGCTTTCGGCTTACGCCTTAATCAGGGGTACACAAACACTAAAATACACGGCAGTTTAAATACAACTCTTTAAAATACAACTTATCATTTGGCAGTGTTGCAGGGACTGCTTACTTTGAATAGACACTCTGGAGCCAAATGTGATACTAATAAAAGAACATAACTGGTTGGATGAGGGTAAAACTGTACGCTGACATTTAGTTATGAAGAGCGAGTAAAGATGTGAAAAAGATAACACAAACCCTACCTCAAAACCTAAAACCTATAATCGATACTGCAAAATACAGTATAAAACAACTCCAAATCTAATAAAAACAATGAATAAGGCTAAACAAATAAAATAAAATAAATGGAGACATTTTGATCAAGGGAAGTAACACAAGTACTAATAATAGAAAATTTCTGGTAGGATGAAGGTAAAATTGTACGCTGACATTTATGATTAGTTATGAAGAGAGAGTGTGTGAGTGAATAACCCTACCTCAATACCTAAAACATAGAATCGATACTGCAGGATAAAGTAAAAACAACTCCAAAGCTAATTAGAACTATGAAAAATGCTAAAATAATATATAAATGGGGAAAATTGGATCAAGGGAAGTAATAAAACCCAGAGTATGTGTGTATACATTTATATATTATGTAAGATGTATCTAGTCCTTTGTTGATTCCTACTGGATGTTTTGTGTTTAAGCGTCTTATCCAGTACGTTTCACGCAATTTGCGTTCTGAGTCGGTCCAATTTGGATTGTGTTCAATGCATGTCAGAGACAAGTCGTTGAAAGTGTGGCCTTCTGAACTGAAGTGTTCGGCCACTGGCGACCTAGCAAACCTACGTAATTTACAATCGGAGCGATGGAGGTTGAATCGGAGGTTCAGCGCCTGCTTCGTTTCACCGACATACTGTTTTTTGCAAATCAAGCACGTCATTAAGTAGATGACGTTTTCGGATTTTCAGTTTGTGACACTTTTGATTGTGTTTTTGGCACCGACTGAAGATAAGAAAAAGTTTGCGGGAGACATGTATTTACAAGTCTGACATCTCGATGTATGGCAAGGGCCTGACTGCCCTGTGGTCTGAGTATTGGAGTCGGGTTTCAACTTTGCCGCAACAAGGATGTCGCGGAGACTTTTAGGTCTCCTGTACGCAATAATGGGTTTTCTAGGCAGCATTTTGTTCAGACGTTCTGACTCCTCTATGTGTGACCAGAGTATATACTGTAGCACTATATAAATGTTTTTCGCCATCTATATATGTATATTGTCTTTTAATCATATGTATAACCAATGCTATTTTATAATATCGGGGGACTTAAATAGTAGAGTAGGACAACTGAAGGATTATGTTGAAAACGAGTTCTTGCATAATATAGATTTTATGCCGGAAGATTATGTTGAAGATCAAATTTATGGAAGAATTTCGAAAGACTTTAAAGTAAACGAAAGTGGAAAGTTACTTTTAAATTTTTGTAAATCGACTGGGCTTAGAATTATGAATGGCAGGGTCGGAGAGGATAAATATTTAGGTAATTTTACTTGTGTAAAGGACGCTGGGTGTAGCGTGGTAGATTATGTTATATGTAACCCTGTTTTGTTGCCATGTTTTACTAGCTTCAGAGTACATGAACCGAATATACTTTCCGATCACTGTGCTATTACATTTTCTTTGAAAAACAATACTGTATTAAACAAATGTCAGCCTGATATACTTCCAACTGAACATTTGGATTCTATTGATTATTGTTATAAATGGGGACATGATACATATGAACAGTTTAAAACGTCCGTGAGTGGAAACGATTTTCAGTTAGAACTAGAAGATTTGTCAGACAACTTACGGAATATTGAAACCCATGACGAGATTGAATCAAATCTTTCTTGTTTTTATAACATGATAGAAAAGGTGTGTGACCCAATTTGTAGGAAAAATGTTAATAATAATGTTACACATAAACCAAAAATGAAAAATCAGCCATGGTTTGATAATGAATGCAAAGAAAGTAGGAATCAGTTTTATAAGAATTTAAATAATTATAGAAAATCTGACTGTACAGAAAACAGAAAAACTATGACTCAGTCTAGGTCTCATTATAACACAGTCATTAGAAATAAGAAAACAAGCTTTAGTAAACAAAAAACCCAGAAATTAGAGTCACAGAGATATAAAAATGCAAAGGAATATTGGAAACTCCTGAAAACGGCGAGCACTGGAGTGCCAAAATCAAATATAACGACCTCTCAATTTGCAAATTATTTCAAATCAATAAATGATCCAGAATCTGTATTTTTCCAACCAGATGATGATATTTTATATTTTAATAATAGAATGTTAAACAATGAACTACAAATAATGTTTGACGAACTTAATATTGAAATCAGTCAAGCAGAAATTCATAAAGCATGTAAAGAGTTAAACAACAACCGCTCAGGCGGATCGGATTATGTCATAAATGAAATGTTCAAATATGGTTGCATGTATTTAGATTCATACTTAGTGAACGTTTTTAATAAGATTTTTGATATGGGTTATTTCCCTTCTCACTGGACGGAAAGCTATATTGTACCACTTTTCAAAAAAGGAGATATAAACCAACCAGAAAACTATAGAGGGATAACATTACTGAGTACATTCGGTAAATTATTCACAAGAATTTTAAACAACAGGTTAACTACATGGGCTGAGGATTATTATATTTATATCGAAGCACAGGCTGGTTTTCGAAAACATATGGGAACTATTGATAACCTATTCGTTCTCCATGGTTTGATAAATCATATATTGAATGAAAAAAAAAAGTTATATGTAACTTTCATAGATTTCACTAAAGCTTTTGATTTGTTGGTTAGACAAAACATATTCTATAAACTTATGCAATATGGAGTGAGAGATAAAATCCTTAATACTATTAAATCATTGTATACGAACATAAAATCAAGAGTAAAGTATCAAAACCAGCTTAGTGACAGTTTTAGCTGTTATCTTGGAGCGCCGCAGGGCGATTGTTTGTCACCTTTTATATTTTCTATGTATGTAAATGATTTAGAAGAATATTTTACACTGAATGGTTTTAAAGGTATCGATACTGGAATGTTAAAGTTGCTGCTACTATTATACGCTGATGACATAGTGATATTTTCGGATTCTGAAAAGGGGCTACAAGATGGGTTAGATATACTGTACAGTTATTGCCAGAAATGGAAATTGGTTGTAAATGAAAATAAAACGAAGGTCATGCTTTTTAAAAAAGGCGGTCAGATAAAAAGGAACCTATTGTTCACATATAATAATACTGTAATTGAAATTGTAAATAAGTTTACCTATTTGGGAATTGTCTTTACCACAGGCGGTTCTTTTGATCAAACGTTCGAATCATTAAGTGGCCAGGCATTAAAGGCAATCTTCAAAATGAAGTCATATATAAATCAATTTACTGACTTATCGGTCAGTCACACTTTAGACAATTTTGATAAACTCATTTTGCCAATATTAAATTATGGCGCAGAGATATGGGGATTCTCAAATGCGGAAAAGTTAGAGAAAGTACACCTTCAATTTTGTAAACAACTTTTATGTGTTAAAACACAAACTCAAAACAATTTCATATATGGAGAACTCGGGTGAGTCCCTTAAAAAAATTCAACGTATGGACTATATTATCCGGTTCTGGTTAAAAATTACACGTACGAGTGATCGCAAATATATAAAAAATATGTATAATGTTATGTTAGATGATCTGATTGTAAACCCAAACAAATTAAACTGGGCATCTCAAGTTAAAGGGTTATTGGAACGAACAGGATTTAATGAAGTTTGGTATTCTCAAGGAGTAGAAAACATAACGTATTTCATTAATATATTTAAGCAACGAATTAAAGATATGTTTATAAAAAATTGGAATGCTGAATTATCGGATTCCACTAGAGCTAGTACATACAGAATAATATCAGATTTCAGGTTTAAGTATTATCTAGATGTACTAAATATAAAGAAATTTAGAGCTTTTTTTAACAAAACTAAGAGTCTCTAGTCACAGGTTAGAAATAGAAACTGGTCGATGGCATAGACCAAATAAAACACCAAGATCCGAAAGAAAATGCCAGATATGTAATATACTAGAAGACGAATTTCACTTTGTATGGGAGTGTTCACTATATCAAGATATTAGAAAAGAATATGTTAACAAATATTTTTGGAAACGACCAAACATACCAAAATTTATTGAACTTATGACAACAGAAAACAAGAGTTTATTAAAGAAACTGTCCGTTTTCATTTGTAAAAGTTTTAAAAGAAGAGACGACCTGTTTTATAAATAAATATCACTTTTCTCCATTTATGTCCACAGATATAAATGTGTTCTGCTCAGTACTTAGGAATATTAATTTAAAAATATATATTAAACACTATATACTTAATAGTTGTCAAATACTTTTTAACTAGTAACATATACAGATGATCTTGAAACTCACCTATGAAATTAGACAAATTTTCATTAACTGGAAAATATTGTGTGTATTTCATATACATGTTTATATGTATGTACTATTTGCATGTGAACTGTTGGGCGTAATGCCTTATGTTTGAATAAAATATCTATCTATATATATATAGGGAAAAAAATATTTATACAGTGCTACAGTTTATAAAAACACAAGCGCTTTCGGCTTACGCCTTCATCAGGGGTACACAAACACGAAAATAACAAATACGAATAAATAAAACACTAAAATACACGGCAGTTTAAATAAAACTCTTTAAAAAACAACTTATCGTTTGGCAGTGTTGCAGAAACTGGTTACTTTGAATAGACACTCTGGAGCCAAATGTGATACTAATAAAAGAAAATATCTGGTTAGATGAGGGTAAAACTGTACCCTGACATTTAGTTATGAAGAGAGAGTAAAAATGTGAAAAAGATAACACAAACCCTATCTCAAAACCTAAAACCTAAAATCGATACTGCAGGATAAAGTATAAAGCAACTCCAAAGCTTATAAAAAAAAATGAATAATGCTCAACAAGTTAAATTAAATAAATGGAGATATTTTGATCAAGGGAAGTAACAAAAGTACTAATAATAGAACATTGCTGGTTGGATGAAAGTAAAACTGTACGCTGACATTTATGATTAGTTATGAAGAGAGAGTATGTGAGTGAATAACCCTACCTCTATACCTAAGACAAAGAATCGATACTGCAGGATACAGTATTTTCTCACCCTTATATATATATATATACAATGTAAGTAATGAACTGTTTGTCCGAAATCATTGACCCGTTTCAGTGTATTGTTAGTATACAACTATCTACTTCTGTTGAGGTCAATGGTTAAAACTATTCATCCAAGGGAATGACTATTGACCCGAAGCAGTGAACTATTGACCAATAATTCACTGTTGAGTGTCAATAATAGTCATTCCCGAGGATGAATAGTTTTAACCGTTGACAAAAACAGATGTAGATAGTTGTTTTATTATATTTAATCATAGAGATGAATGTTTATTGTTACTTTTTTATTCTATGTCATTGAGCGCTTATTGTAAATAATTGACATTGGTAATGAAGCGCTTGAATGATCTGGAAGATACTATTGACTCGGCGAAAGAACTATTCACCAGAAAGAGAACTATTGACTCGCAAGTCTTGTTTAAACCGGATTGGACACGTTTGAACACGTTTTCAAGTCAGTAGTGCATACTAATGACTTTCACGTGACTGCTTTTCAGCCAATAAAAACTTCGTATAATTAATGATATATAATAAAACATACTAATAAGTTATATTGTTGAGATTGAGCCCCATGTATATAGTACATTTCTTGCAGGGATTTACGGAGAGAGACGGAAGATAATTCCTACTGGGAAATAATACCCTAGGGAAATATTTCCCTCTAGACGAATGTTTGGAACTTCTGTTTACTTTGTTTTCGACAACGTGATAAAATGACGTAAATAAGCGAGTCGTGTTACATATATTTCATTTGCACCTTTGTATTCGTTTTTGCCCCAATTATTGTAAATGAACTTCTCCAAGAAACAATTAAGAGATGTCGCTAAGTTACTGTCTAATATTCAAAGTTTTCACTTACGTATTGACATTAATTCTTCAGTGTCAAGAACGAGATTCATACGCAGTGGAATTTCATAATGGGCAGTGAAAATCTAGTTCAAACATTTATTTTATAAAACGGTTAAAAAATATCACGAGACACACGAGCAAACGCGACTCGTGCCGCCTACAAATACATCACATGATACACTCGTTTATCTGTTCAATAACCGTAACATAAATCATGTTTTCTTGCATACCGGATATCCGCGTTTTACATGGGTGATGAAAAACCTGATCTTACACATGGGGGAAGACTAAGTAGTAGGCGACGTTAATGCGCAGAATGTAAATGATCTGCAAGAAAAAGAATCGATTATGGGTATCCGGTTCAGATAGGGAAATTCCAACCCTCGGTATAACTTTTAATTGGAACCTCGGCAGAGCCTGGGTTCCGATAAAAACAATTATACTTCGGGTTGGAATTCTCGATCTTCACCGGATATCCATGAATGATTCTTATAGCCTGATGTCATACTGTTTTAATATAGACCTTTAGATAATTTAACGGTTTCAACTTTATTCGTTTTTGGAAGTATTTTATCAGAGATGTGTACAAGCTGAGTATCTGAGTATTTTACTTATACTGTTGTTTTTTTACAAATACCCACAATTTTAAATTTTTTATCATTACTCATCAGGTTACAACAAATACTTTTAACTTTTAAAAATCATGAGTGCTTTATTTGTATGCATTGTCCTATGAAACAGTTTATTCCATATTTACGTGATGAAAATTGTCCTAAGCATGTGTCTAATATTAAGAAATAAGGTCATACAGTGTTTCGTTTTACTTGACAGCCATTTAATCAGAATGGTTGTTTCTTTTAAAATGTACCAAATGGATTCATATCCATTCTGGACGCATGAACTATATGAAAATGCTGTTTACTTTGAACGTGGTTCTTGCTACATATTCATGTTGAATATGATGAGTAAATAGCCATTGAAGTCAACAATTACCTACAACTCTGTTAAAATATTAATGTTGTAGAGCAGTGCATTGTTAATAGTATAAATTATGACAACTTATAATTTTGAAAAGGTGAATTTGTTTTACGTTTGTAAATCTTCCATTGTTTATCAAGATTTCGAATTTTGAAATGTTAAAGAGAAGAACGAAAAGCGTATAATATGAACAAAACCATTCGCCTAAGCGTTTGGATATAGTGTGAGAGAACAAATCAGGCAACTGTTACCAGCCATGTCCAATTTTGTGACCGAAGTCTAATTTAACAAAATTAGATTATGCTTAAATTGTTACTAAAGTCAAGTGAAATCAAACGATTTAAATTATAACTTACATGTTTTAATTAAAGATATCTCAGTTGATGGTGGTTGGTCGGGATGGTCGAGATGGATTGCATGTACAGCGACTTGCAATACTATCAAAGGCGTCAAGACCAGAACAAGAACTTGTACAAATCCAGTGCCGCGGGACGGAGGCCAGTACTGCAATGGATCTAATACAAAATTGTCAACGTGTGAAAAAGATCCATCAGAATGCCATAGCCATGAAAGTCACGTACCAAGTTTCCACTTAAATCCAGACGTATTACCAGCAGTGGCCAGCGGAGTTGCTGCAGCTGGAGTTGGAGTTGGAATTCTAGCGGTACTTGGTCAATTAACCCCTTTACTCGCGGTGTTTGGACGTTCGGCTGATGCTCCTGCACAACCACGTCCTGAACCTCTACTTGTATCAAGGTACTTTTTATCTTATAGTGCTCGTAAGCTCTTACATAATATCAGCCATTAAAACATTTACAAAACTACAAAACATGTATTAAAAAGTAACGCGTATTGTGTCAATATCTCCTTGTGTGCAGTGTTTTCTTGTGAACGATGCATTTTGTCAGTTACGCGCAAGCATTTCTTGTTTGAATTTTTTCGATTTTTTAAGTATTTATACCGGGAGGACAAACATAAAGCGATTAATCTATAAGTTAGGAATTAAAACACATCACTACTGCAAAAGTCAAAGTTTAAAAGTGTACCTTTGTCTACATGCATGCAACTGACAGGTTGCCTTTAAATGTTAGAAAAATATGTACATTTTAAAGTCAGTACAACTGATCGCTCCCATACCATGACTGTTTTTAATTGTACAAAGTAAATTGTAATTTGACCTTTTGAGTAAAATTACTCTTTTGAGGTACTTGCCCCAATTTAAAGTGCCTAACTTTTTCGCCAAAATATAACGCACGGGCAGTCTTAAACGTCTTAAACGTCAAAAAAGTTCATGCCATTTTGTCTATTGTTTTAGTTAGCTATTTGAATCCAACAAAACTATTCACGTCATTCTGCATTCCTTTGCAACCTTCGTACTATGTATGATCCATATAATTCATATATCATTATTTTAATCAGCGAAGCTTGGTTTAATATTGCTTTGTCGAAAAACTGTCAATCGGAAAGTATCATAATATTAATAACGAGTACACTAAACCTCAAAATAGTTCTATTTTCTTTCGATGTCAGCGGCGTGAGACTATATATGGAGTATCTGTTCAGTTTAAGTTTTAACAGGAATAAAGCCTAAACAGCGATGTAATAGTATCCGTTAATGTGAAAGTGTTGAATTTAATTGAAGCGCTTAATAATGACGCAACCAATCCTAGCACTGACCTTATACCGAACGTCAAGCAAGGATTGAATATTACCGTTTTTGGTATGACCCGGTAAGGCATTAAACCTTCGATCTCAGGCATGCTAGGTGGACGCTCTATCACTAAGCCACTGACGCTCAAACAAGTTATAACCTGTGGAGCATAACCACTAAAACTAAAGAAGGATGTAATCAGAAGGTAGTCCCTGACTAGCGACGGTTTCTCTTTGATTAAAATTATTAAAATGTATCTTATATTGTCGTACGCTACACAGCATCTAACGAATACATAACTTAGAGCGACATGGTTTATCACTTAACATGTGGTGTGGGAGTGTAATAATACCATTCAATATTTTCGATATTCCACTAGTGGTATAACATAACGTTAATGACGTCATGGACGTCACGCTAATGTACGTTTTCGGACGTAATGTGACGTTATAAGTTATGTTATAAATATAATCTAACATTCGTTCTCATTCATTATTGAATTTATTAAACGAGTTGGCAAAATGATATAATACGAGGCAAGAGCCGAGCATTATATCATTTTGCCAACTCGTTTAATAAATTCAATAATGAATGAGTCTTGCCTCGCATTATATCATTTTGCCAACTCGTTTAATAAATTCAATAATGAATGAGTCTTGCCGAGCATTATATCATTTTTGCTAACGAGTTTAATACAGTCAATAACGAATGAGTACTCTTGTAAGATCCTCTATATGTAACACCTAACTGCTATTCTTTATTTCAGAAATCTGGCTGGAGGAAACAAGCAATGAAATCCACAGGATCCCTATTTGTTGTCAAAACAAGTTCAATAAATTTCGCAATAATCCCCGGGTGCCTTATTTATTTTACTCACTGTAATTATTGTTTGTATGAGAAGTATATTATTGACAGTGGATAATCCAAGAAGGTATACAGGTCGAACAAGAAATGTAGCTGTCACAGAACACATTCGGTCAAAAACACTCATTTAATCAAACATCAATTACAATGTTAATAAGAAGCAAGGCATGTGACATCAAAAAGCATAATAGGGCTACAGTCTTGAATTGATAAAAGGCAATATAAGCATAACACAATAGATGATCATGTATATATGAAATAAAAGACAAAAGCATAGAAGCAACAATGCCAATACTCAATAACTTGGGCAGAAGCTAGAGCAACACGATTATTGTTACAAACCATTACGGGTACGCAATATTTAAGACAGTCATCAAAGGGTCTACAATATGTCCGGTAATCGCATAAAGAGGAAATGGGCCAACCACTAAACATGCAGTACGTTGCAAATGAAAGGGTCATAGTCTCTTTTAATAAATTGTTTAACAAGTATAATACAGATTGTATGACAGTTATTATGACCTAGGATCTTACTAAGTTTTAAAAGGAGATCAGGGTTACGATAATACAATTTGCAAAGGGTTTTCGAAGTTTACGACCCTGATGGAGTAGCGTTTTAATTATACAAAGGTTAAGAATATTAAAGTCCTCAACGCGACTACAAGCTCTAGAAAAACGATTTGTTTGAATGGTGTTTTCCGTTTATAGCGCATGTAAGGCCATATATGACGGTTGAGTTTTTGTGCTGGAGGTAGACCACTCACTTATTTCAGCGTAAAATGTGTACTGTATACCTCCCGCCTACTCTCCTTTGCATCGGTTATAAATTACTATGTAATATGAAACGAAGTGGTAAATACGTCCGCTGACTTGGGAGCGTATACAAACCCAGCCACATAGCGCACTCTGGCTTTCGATGCATTTGTAACTTCTCTTTTTGTAACTTTTCTCTGTGAAGTTTTAAAATGATCAGCTTTCTGTTTAACGAGTACACCGAACATTAATAGAACTCACGAATGGATTTTAAAATGCAAGGTCATCCACAACAATTTTTTTATTATACCTCTTTGTTAATTCTCCATCAAAAACAATTGCATATTGGTTATTTGAGCAGTTCAGTTTATTAGAAATATATATACGAGTGTCATCAACTGGAATAGAAACGAGCGCTATTATCATGTTGGCTGTTGTAAATCTATATATAGCATTGTTTCTTCGAAAAAAAATCATGTCGGAGATTGCTTTTAATATTCCCCGACAATGTCGGAGGGATGTAGATTCGGCGTTGCCCATACGTCTGTCCGTTCGTAAGTTACTATTTGTGTGTGTGTCCACTCCATAACTTTCGCACGTATGGGTGGATTTAAACGGACATTTTCGTCAAACATTAAATGTGCGTCTCGATTTATTAATCCAGTATCATTTGGACTTTGAACCTGCTTGCATAACATTAAATAACGGTTTAAGTTTTCAACTTTTCTTCATAGTTCTTCCGTAAGTTTAAATATATTATTGCTGAAGTAGTAATAACACGTTTGCAATTAATCAAAGGTACGATCTCTTATACACTTCTTATAATTATCAGTAAGAATTTTAACAGATGCAAGTCGTGCAGAAATACTAACGGGACGTCTTGTTTTAAACGCAATTAAAATTGATGTGTGTCCCTTTAAATTAATTGATACAAATACTCAACTCGTCAAGACGACGCACCCAACTCTACATCCGGGTCTTTATTCAAGAGGTCACATATCTCTTATGTTATATAATGAAGTCAATTTCTTGTCCGCTAACTAATTTTCGCATATAAGAACGTAATTTTGAAATAACTTGAAACAAATACCTCATCGACACGACGTGTAGAACCTAACACCCGGATCTGTATCTAAAATCTTAATATTTAAATATAGCTTATAGCTGTTCCAGCACTTCTAAATAAAGGCTGGTTAGACTCCTTTTCACGCAATATCTGTGAGTAATACGGTTGTCAAAATTCGCTTCAGGGGTACCGCAAGGCAATGTACTAGGTCCGAGACTATTTGTACTTAACAGTTAATTATTCGTCTTTTTTGCTGATGTGAGTGTTGTTGTCATTCTATTAAGAATTATGATAAACGGAATTGTTACAGAACATGTTTTATAGACGAGCTAGGAAATTGTGTACGATATTCTAACCTAGTAAATGTCTGAAACATAATGACATACAACTTAGGGAATGCTCAAGTAATGCATCTGACAATTCCTTGAGAGGTCAGTGTAAAACAATGTATCTAGTGACAAATATTTAGGTTGCTTTCAAAAGCAACTGTCTTAATATACGTAAGCAACTGTCGTAATATACGTAATATTTGCACCAAAGCGAACAACGCTCTGGACTTGAAATGAAGTATATGATAGAGGATATGAAGAGAAATCTTCACCATGAAGAAACCGAAAGGGAGGGAGCGTAGCGACCAATCGCGGTTTCTTAATGGTGAAGATTTCTCTTCATAGCGCCTATCCGACTTAGTGTTTACCATAATTGTATCGATAGTCTCTGTATATGTCATGCTCTAAACCATGAAGGGCGATGGTAGTAAACTCTTCATGAATAAATGGTTTAAGTATATGAATATCTGAGGCAACTGATTGGTTTAAAACGTTGAATAAACTCTCAAGTGAGATAAAGGTTTAGTTCGGCAAATAGAATGACAAATATTCTTTAAAATTATGTTTGCGCAGACTAACACCAGTATTCAAATTTACTGAACAATAATACAAAAACAAAAAAGCGAACCAAGCTGCAAATTGTGTAAACATTTTTATTTTACGAGTAACTGTACGTGGGAACGTTTTGGACCGAGTACGTTACAGGTCTATACACTATATAAGCCAATGAATTCCATCCATAAGCCAATGAAATCCCTCCATTCAATTAAAAAAAAAAAAAATAAGTCGCTTAAAATATCTGCCCTGCAGCTATATTTGGGCAACTACATTAATGTTGGCCAATGGATACGTGACTCGAGTGACTCTACCCATCACGGGCGTGCGTGTTACAATGCATACTAAAAAATGTCCAACAGGGTCAACAGGGAGTGTAGCAGCCAAAGAACACAGCCACTCCAAAAAAGAGCTAGAATTCAACAGCTACTGGACAACAGTGATAATAAGATCAGAAAGGTGGGTTGACAACACATTTTTTTTTACAAATGAAAGTTAATGGACACAAACGTTTAAGCTGTACATTATTTCTCACAAACAAAACTTTCCAAACAAAATAACTTATACCTTTCAGCAAACAAACGCCCCCACGCCCCCAATCCGCCAACTCAAATTCGACATGTTAAGCGTAATTTCCCTGAATCTGGTGGCATTCTTATTGGTACATTATCAACATATCAGACAAAATCTTACAAGGCCTGTACGGGACTGTAATGCGGTTATTGTTTATATTTTTAATTTTACGGAACTTAATGCTGCGCTCCGCTTCGTCTCGCTTGCAGATATTTCCATAACATTAACCTATATTTCCTTTGATATGCGTGTTAGTCACTAACCTTTGATAATTAGTTAGTGAGGTCTATCAATGTTCGATGTACTCTATCATTTCCATAAAATGAAAATTGTACGTCGACAATTTGTGTTTTTCTCATGCAACGAATAAAAATCCGATTTTTGATTCACTATTCATGTTATTCGTGATTTCAATGCCAAATTTAACCAAACTTTCCGAATTTTACCAATATCCATAGAACAAGCACATGTACGGCGACATATGATGGTAGTACTGCCAGATTCATACATCAAGAAATAAAAAACGTTTTTCCTGCTTTCCCCAATATTTTTATCCGAATTGGCTGCCAATTGCCGTGTAAACTATCATTTGTGCTTAATCACAGTTCTTGTTTCCCGACTGTGTTGAAGCAAAGTTTGTTATTTACTAGCGCCGCTTACATCATAATTATGTATTCTCCTAAAAGGCCAATCCGCATTCTTTATGCACTTTGATTGACAGATGACCTTGAAAGAACTAAGCCCAAACCAATTGCATTTCAGTTGACAAGTTCACCGATTTAACTGTGTCCGATGTTTATTGTGTTCTACCAAGAAAAGCTTGAATATATCCTTCATTGACAAAGGAAGCATGACGTAAATGTTTTATTTATTAATTTAAATGTCAACATATTAAAGTAACATCATAGTAAAGTAAGCGCATTAATTTTCAACGGTATACTACGTTTAATTAAATGGAAACTAACTCATACTCTCCTTTGCATCAGTTACAAATTACTAAGTAATATTTTAATATGTGTATGCTAATTACTGAGTGTTAAACTAAAGCAACATGACCCTTAACACTGATTACTAGTACCTCTTCCTGAATTATCCGAAGTACCAGTAGTTCATTTTAATTCCTAAGTTCAATATTCTAACTACTACCAGTATCGCTTTTGTTTATTTCTATCACATGTCCAGTTCTCGAATAGCACAGTTTATGCTAGTTTATGCCATTCTTGCGTACATATGTCTTCTGTTTATCTATAACGTTAGCTTAATTTCCAGTTTCTCTCCAATATAAGGTAAGCCGAAATGCGCCATAATCGTGTTTGCCCTAAACTGGTCTTCTGTGGTAACTCTTCTTCTAGTCATATTACTTATATTTTCTCTCTCAAGTGGACTACCTACTTGCGAGTCCTCACCGAAAGCTCGCAAAGCTTTAGCAATATGCTTTTCATCAATGTTTAACTCTTTGAACACCAGTTTACATGTTCCTACTTTATCTCCAATCATATCTTCATAAAGAATCGGCAAAAGTTTGCCACCCTGTTTCTGAAAATTCCGAACCAACGTGATACAATTTGCCCAGGCATAAGCGAACTGTTCCACTGTATTCATGTCCTCGGGGCGCTTGACTGGTGGTTCACGGTCCAGCATATAACAGAAATAAAAATACATTCTCCGCCTAAAGAAGGGAACTAGTCTTGAAAATGAATCGCTGTCGATGAGATACATGGCAGTGCTTTGAGCAGTTTCCGAGATCATGAGTCCGAGAAAGGAAGAGAGCGTTTTCAAACTGTTGCGATACCCGAATATAATCCTGAATTTGGGGAAGTGTTTAGAGAGTGCGTCGATGTGACACGATGCGCATGACCGAGTTTTGATACAAATTCGTTCAACGTCATGTTGTGACTTGCACAAGATCCGCATGGTTGCAACAAAAAGTAGTTCGTACTGCGATTGTGTAACCGTTTTGTGTTTCCAAAGATGGCCAATGTTTGTAAGAGAGTCTGGTTCCGCCAGTAACAACGTCCCAGGAACATTCTCCAGAGCTTGACTAAGAATGGTTGAGCCACACCTTCCAGTATTTGCCATGTAGCAGACGTCGACCTTGGGGTCACCGATGTCATTGGCTATTTTGAATAGCGATGCCAGCGGCATACGGATCACCTTAGTTGCCTGTTGAAACTGACCAATGTATAAAAACGGGTTTATGGCAGATTTGTAGACATTGACAGAAGCTGGCAACTCGACAAAGACTGCCTCGTCTCTTGTAAGACAATATAAAGACACGGTGGGGTTTAACACATATTCAGGATGCGTGTATTTCTCGTGAATTCCTATGAAATCAGTTGGAGAGACGACGTCAATTTGGAAAAACTTCCTCTTCCATATGATATGCTTCACGTGGCAGCTATCGTCATAGCGGGACTTTTCTGGACACGTTATTTGTTGGACAACACACACCACCCTGTTCACGATGTTGTAGACTAAGTACCCCAAGGAATACCATATATAGCCCGCGAAGTCGCTAAGCAATGCCATTCTTGCCGTCCGCTTGACCTAAAACTAATGATTTCAATATTTTAGCCAATGATTTTACACAGTCTATTTCAAACGCTATTATAATACTTATAGGCCTATAGGGGGACAATATAAAGACAAACACGATTTAAAAGATATATAGATTAAATAAGTATAATAAATAATTATGATAACATAAGGTTATAATCAAAAGATGCAATTTCCTGTTGTCATATCTATATAAAGAAAGTGACACTGAATGGTGCACAGTAAATTCAGTAGATAGTGCCCAGTAAATTCATTAGATATTAAAAGGAAATACTTAAATTCCCAATGGCGACTTCATGCCAGACAATTGGGACTCCTAGTTATCACACTAGTTCATACATGTATGTAGCGCAAATATAAGGACATATGACATTGTGTTGTGTCAGACCCATATAACCTGTATATACCAAGGACAGACAACCTTCAGAAGAACTACGGCGGGGTAATTTAGGTTTAGGTTGCGCGACTATAAACGTATGCTGCACCATTGTGAGAACACATTAAAGGGGATACATCAGGTTGTTTCTACAAAAATCTTCTACAAAAATCTAAAATTTAAAAAGGTTCAAATTTTATGATAAAAATGTCATATCAATCAAAGATGGCGTTAGCTCCGCAGGTCTACAGTTTGAATACATCATCGATGTTTAATGGATGCTTAAATTAACTCTGGTTCGTTACCTAGGATAGCACAGACTACAACGAGGATATATACGTACCAAATGCACCAAAATTCAAGAAAAAACAACACAGTAAATAAACTGATCTCTGAAGAAGAAAATAACTGTTTTACACATTAAATGAAAAAAAACAGAGAGTTTCGTGCCTTAAAGTCCGACACATTTCATGGAACTAAAAATGTGATTATTAATTATTTTCAAGTTCATTGTCAAATCTTCTCCTATCTCCCGTAGATGCGCTCTGCTAAGTGTACCTGCTACATAGTTCCTTACCTGGCTTATATTTTACCTTAAGGTTTTTATAATCCTGTACTGTTAACGTACCAGCGCTAAATATAACGGCTTTTTCAAAATTGATTCGATATGTTTGTGATCAGTTTTTACGTTCACAGTTTTAGAAAATATGTACTGGTGAAATAGTGTACGTCAAACACTAGATCCAGCATTCCCTTCTCAATTTGCGGATACTTTCTCTGTGTTTCTTTTGAAGCGTAAGCTATGAGTTTATCAGGCTCCTAGTCATGTTAGCGATGCATCAAACGATAATGTTATAGGCTGATTTACATCGAACAACTTTAGAACAAGCGTTATGGACACTAAATGTTTAAGTCTACTAAAACTTCTTCTGTGACTCTCACCCGTGGCAAGTGGAACAAGACATGTTTTTCTAGACGTTGCGTAAGAGGTGCACCTTTGCTGCTCAAATTTGAAATGTATTTGAATCATACCCATAAGAAGTTGTATTCCTGCTTTATCTCGTGATTGCCTCCAACTTTATTGGATCTGGTTGCCTTCCTTGTTCACTTAGTACATTACCAGTACTTTATTTCAGTCTCTGCAATTTCGCAGTTATGCTCTTCACGTATCTCATCACATATTAATGTCATCTACAATACAAGCAGCTCCTTCAACATCATTCAACATTTGAGACATCGATGTACGGAACACGTCCGGGCAAGACTTATTGGCATTTGGAACTTTTGCCATGACATCTTCAATAGTTTTCCTTGGGTGAATCTCTCTTTTAATCGCAAGCTTCAAATCCTTGCTGTTAATGAAAATTCGTACATTTCCATTTGGTTTAGCAACCGTAAAACACCGTTTCGGTCGGTCCATTAGCTTTTTTAATGACAACCATTGATTTGATTATACTTTCAATTCATGTTTGACTTTGTCATGTAGTCCACAGATTGCAGTAGGTTTGGAATTTCTCCTCAACACTGTTCCGTGTTAGTTTGTTATATGCTGTGTCGAATTTGAATAGGTTATATCAATGCCCATGCACAAATTATATGCAATACTGTTGATGGTTTTATTCTATCACTTTTCTCTGTAACCCTTGATGCTTCAAGGTACAAATCAAACTTCCGATGCCATTTTCGCCAATTTTCTTCTAAATTCATTCCAAGCCATTGCGATTCTGTTGGTTTATGATATACCTGTTCTTATCTCTAAAATCATCAAAACAAGTTCACCATCTTTTTCGCACATACCTTCTTTATGCCCCACTTTCCGAAGGTGGGGGAGGGGTGGGTGGCATATTGCTTTGCACATGTCGCTCTGTCGGTCTGTCGGTCGGTCCATCCAGAAATCTTCTTGTTTTTGCGAGAACTCAAGAAAGGCTGGCACTACAAACTCGAAACTTGGCAGGAATGTTTGTGTAATGGTCTATTTGTGCACATCTCTTGTTCATTAATGCATTACCTTTATTTCCTCCTTACAGCAGATTATGAAAACAATCATGTATTACATACAATATACCTAATTAATACAGTGAGCATTGAAAACATATTATAATACATGTCAGTGACAAAACAAATCAATGGTGATTTTATACAAATTGCCACTACGCATAAATATCCATATACAGACGTAATATTAGTAACGCTCGTTTGCTAATCAAGTAAACCACATTAACACATACGATTCTTTTCTTTTTCTTAAGTTAGCATTATGACTGAGACACAATTGGTGACATAATTAAATGCCACTTTTGTGAATATGTTCATACTTGGACAGTTTCTGTTTAGCAAGGACACACATCGGCCACTAATAACTTTATCAGGAATGATTCATTTCTAGTTTCAAGTCCACAACTATTTTGAACTTCTTTGAGAAAGTTCAGCTTTATGGCACTGAACATCTCGCTCGCAGTTAACGCGTGATACAAGGTATTGTTACACAGAAGAGTACAAACATGGCATCTACTCTTTGTCTTCTGAGGTGTATGAGCCCAAACTTTAGAATTTGTATGAGCATGGTAAAGATCAGATTGAGATTTAGCTAATTTCCAAACGATTGATGGTTCAATGGATGTATGAATTTTACGAAATAAGCAACAAACCTTTCCGGAAAATATACGGGATGCCATAGTAAATTTTCCTTTTGTTTGATAGCTTTAGATACTGACATCATCCACACTAATTTGCTTCGGAGTTGTTGGTATTTTAACAAGTAGTCATTAACGATATATGTAAGCTCATAGTAAGTACGTACACATATCTGGAATAAAGCCATACATACGGCGGTTCATGTTGGATATATATATAAAAGGTACCGTCTTAGGAACAACATATGAGAGACGGAATATGTTGGTAAGCTCAGTAATTTGTGAAGAAACATTAACTTTCGTTTATTAATTTCAGAAGTTATACGAAATAAGCCGACCATTGCCTCACACATATCAGATCTTGTATATACATAAAAAGCTTGTATTTTCTTTACAACAACATGTTGTAGACGATTTAGCATGTCAATTTATGTTTGGGTAAGTCCATTCCAAAGTTCACAACCATATAAAACAGGAGGAATGATGACCTTACAGTATAAATTGACAGAGTTAATAGGATTTAAACCATACGGAGGGACACCTAAAACATTCATCGCATACGACGCGTTTCTCCCCTTCTGACATCGTTCTTCAATTCTAACATTCATTTTCAGATTCGATTGCAAACGCATACCAATATTTACTGCTGTATTCACCTTGGTCAGATTCTCAGTTCCAACTAGAATAATAGGTGGTTGAAGAGAGCGTTGTTTTGTAAAAACAAGAAGATTACATTTGAGAACACTAACCCGGAATCTCCATTTCCTCGTATAAGTGTCAACGATATCTAGGAGCCTGCGTAAGTTAGCAGGTGACGTTGCTGTTAAGAAGATATCATCGGCAAGGGTAGGATTTCCGCAAGGAATAGAACATACTGTTGCGCCAAGGTTTGAGTATTTTAAACTGTGCAGTAGTTCGTCAATAAAGACTAAATAGAAAATGAAGAGAGTACACCGCCTTGTCTTACTCCTCTTTCGATTTGAACCGGAAATGATGTCATTCTATTAATACTAACTTTGCACTCAAGTCCTGTGTATAGTTCAATAAAGATCCTTAATAATTGTCCGACTATTCCTAACTCGCCTAGTTTTAAAAATAATGCCTCATGCCATACTGTGTCAAACGCTTGCATTATATCCAAGAGTGCAACGTAAACATTGCTGCCTAGCTCAACATTGTGATAAATGCATTCCTGTAAGTTAAAGCCGGTAGTTATACAGCTAAAGTTCTCTTGGGAACCGTGCTGCTGAATACACGAACAGTTTGTGTTTCGTGTTTAGATCGATTCAGACATGTCTTGTCAAATATTTTGCTAAAGCACGGAATTAGGGATATGAGTCTGTAACTTTTTGGATCTTGCTTAGGCTTTTCGTTTCCTTTATATATTGGGATGACAATACTTTGTTTCCAAGAAACTAGGTAAGTTCAGTCAAGATAACTTTATTAAAAAGGTTAACTAGGGTTTGTGCTATCATTTTACCACCATGGATAACGTGCTCGTTCTGTATAATATCGCCGCCCGATGTGACTTTTGATAACTCCCTATCATTAACGTCCTACTATCGGCAAGATTTTTAGGTAGTGCGTTTTGTCTTTTAAGAGATTCAATTTCTGATTTTAGATGAGTCCTAAGAGGACATGAGATTTCGCCATAGTTAGTATTAAATACGCTTTTAAAATGTAACCCAAAGCCGTCAGCTACATTTTCATCTTTAAATAGCGAGCCATAAACTTCTATCTCCAAGCATGACTGATTTCTCCTGCTCTTACGTCTATTAAGTAATCGCCAAAATAGTCCATAATCAGTTTCTGCGGTTTCGTCAATTTCGTCAAATACTTTTTGTACTTTTCAGATTCGGAGCGATGTAATTTTCTAAAGGCTGCCTTCGTAGTTTTGTAGTCATTTAAAGTTTTATGGTTTCGACCACGTGTCCTTCCCGATTCTATCCATGTACCACATAATTAGGTCCACGCATCATATTAAGATCGTTGATCGGAACTAGGTTTGACTCACTAACATAGTCGGTAAATAGCCTCGACTTGGAAGGAAATCCTGACATGTTAGTATCGGTATTCAAAATCTGCGCATTCATATCTCCTGTTAAAATAACATTTCTCTCTGTGTTGAATAAAAAGAGGTAATCATTTGTAAATCACTAAGCGCGTCTTTGTAATCATTATTATAGTTGTCAGCAGGCATGTACACACAAAATATGAACATCAGAGGCATGTGGTTAGCTTGAAACTCTATACCTGAAATGCGATTATCATCGATATTCATTTGACTGACATACTGACCAATTGATTTTTTATATATCACCTTTTCCACATCTTGCATTGCCATAATGTTCAATTGATCCGTCAGATGTTGCAATTTAAGTATAATTTGAGTCGTTACTCTCAAGGAAATACAAGGAATGTGGAAATAGCTTATGCTCGCTGATGAGGGCAATATCTACATTATGGCATTGCAACATGTTTGCCAGTGCACAGGCAGAGGACATGATTCCTCTTACATTCCATACTAAGAGGTTTAGTGTCATGAGAAGCGGTAATAACAAGCTATTTCTACAATAATACATAGTCGTAATGAATCTATCCATAATGACATGAATGTTACATATTTTCACCTTCCCATTCCTTTCTATATTGCTTTTCATTGTCTTTATAGTACTTATAATACTGGTTACTTTTTCATCTATGGAATAGTAATCGTCGGCATGTCCTTGTCTATTGTCTTGATGGTTATGATCGTACTCGTTGTCGTCATTACGTCTCTTATCATTATAATGGCGAATGTATGTGTCACTGCGTCTCTCATAATTGTCATATCTTTGTTATAACTGTTTCTATGTCTGTCCCGTTCACGTCTTCTATTTCCAGTATTCTTTTTTCTATCATCTAGTTCTTTATCCCAAGCAGTTTTGTTTATCAATTTTCTACAAGCTTTATCATCAGGCCAAAACTCTTCACATTCCACCTTCTCTTCAAAAACACTAGGTATATTTACTCTAGCAGAGGACCCATACCGGCCATAAAACATTTTAATTTGCATCACACGTATACCTTTGTCATACAAAAACTCCTATAGACTATATTCGGTCGAACTTGGATCAATATTTGAAATATAGTAAAAAAATTCTTTCGTACAGCTTGAAATCGGTCGCGCATCGGCGGATTCTCATCAGCTAAAGCAACATCATTGTTATGCAACCTCGAGCTCCTTCTAATTGGAGGAGCAGCTTTGAGCGTATTAGAATTTTTAGAAGAGCGCTGATGCCTTTCCGATTTGGCTGTGCAAGGATCATTAGATTTTCCTATATTCAAATATACGGATCGATTCTCAGAGTCAATGTCACTTGTAGAGCGATCTTTCTGAGTGCTAGGTATGTTATCATTTAATTCATTCGCCACATTTGAGGAATCGGGTTGCGATTTAGGTTGAAGCTGAGGTAAGTTATCGTTGGAATCACAATTCCCCGACTGTTTTTGTATAAATTCAGAATGAGTCTGAGTAGTAAGTTCGCGTTCTGTGTCTTCATGAGTAGGGCTTGTATGATCGATTTAAGGATTCCATCGTCGATGAGCTCTAAGCAGCAATTTGTGAATCGATAATCGATTCTTTAAAGACACTTTCTGTTACTCTGGCTGTCACTGGTGTAGCGTTTTTATTATTAGGTTGGGTGTTTTCAAATGCTTTGGCTCTGTCAGCAATATATATAATCTTTCTAACCGTTGGTGTGCTTGCAGTTAATTTGACCATCGTATTGTCTGAGTGCTTTGAGATGAGATCATTAGATGCGCGGTTGATGGGGCACCGTTTTCCAAAGCAGACGCGTAGTCGAGGACGTTTTCCTTTTTGCCCGAGGACGTTTCACATTCGTCGATTAGGGTAGAAGCACACTTTTGCGAAGACTTGGTTTCAAGAAGGCTAAAAATATCGGACAGGGAAAGCAGCATTCAAGGACGACAGTCAACCACAAAACACAAAAACAAACACGCAAACAGACAAACGAAAAGGCAAAAGTAATAAAAAATGCAAACGACATCACAAACACAAAAGGGTTGACATAACCTTTGTCATATATTTTTGAACCCAATTGACTGTTCAGATAGTAAAGATTGAAATCACTGAAATCAAATATATATAACCCTTTAAATAATGGCAAAATTGCACTATAAAACCGCTTATCAAAACTCTAGCCAGTAATAACGTATATGTGCCGATTAAAAGTATAGTTTTATTGACCATTTTTTTAAAATGATTGAATATGCGTGAAATGAATTATGAATTGGTAACTCTTAATTCGACGCTCAGTTTTGGGGTTTGGTATGACTGGTTAAAGCCGTTTATAGTGTGTCTATACTCAGTTTGTATTCTCAAAATATGTAAGTTATATATAGATCTCGTCGTCAGTAGGTTTAGAAACGGTGTACATATACTGAAAGGAAAAAGAAACGCATATATAAATGAGTATTTCCGGTATATATTGTATGTTTAATATGCTACTGCAAATCGAATGGTACAGGGCGACATTAGGCCTGTCCTTTCGTAAAGGTTTAAACAGCACCGAACACACCAATGGTTACCCACTTTAAAGTTTCATTATCGACAGGATGCGCATTTGGCTCAAGCAGGTGAGCAGACTTAGGCTCTAAATGTGGCAATCTCTTAACATTAAACACAATACTGAAATGGCTTAACTTTTTCAAGCAAAACTTCAACATTTATGAATTTCGTGTAACAAAGGAAACTTCGATTAAAAGGTCTACCACCTGACAGAGTTGTCTTTTCTGTATTTAGTTGTAGCCCCTTTTTGTACAAAACACGTTGAAATATATCTGGAATATTATGTGGAATCAGGTGTTTATAATAGTGCAGTATAGGCATTTTTTTGATTATGCGTTTCTTTTCCCTTTCAGTATGTGTTGTAAAATTTGGCTGTTGTTGGCGGGATAGCTACTTTAATTCGTTAAAGACCACGAGGAGATGTTTTGTGTTTAGCCGTTATATCTTTCATACTTAGCGCATTACTGTCTGAAACATAAAAATTAAATACTACTCAGATGATGATTGTGTTCTATTTTTACACCTGTAGAATTGAATTGGGTTTTAAGGCGAACCAACACATGACAGGTTATATGGCGCCTAACAGGCATGAATATGCCAGGCTCATCCTCCATGTACGTGTAAAATATGGAATTTGGGCCAAGAACCTTCCCACCCTGAACTGCCGAGTTTCTGCAAATTCTATCGTAGAAACTCCATTTACGCTTGAGCCACGTTTATTGTTTTTCTGCCACTGCTCTTTTGATGTGAGCGAGATGGCACCTGAAACAATGAAGGGATCATGATGAAGACCTTTAATGAACATGAACAATAAGTGATAAAATGAACATGAATTTGGGGGGATTCTACCCGTCGGCCTACCCCTCCAAAGGGATCTGCAGTGGCCTATTATTTGCTTCGAGACCAAACGGGGCCCCCGGGAACCACACGGGGCTACACTTGTAGAATCCATTTAAGCAAAAAAAGGAGTATGTATATGTTAACAGTTAAAGACAGTCTGTGCTTTTTAGCTCCTTTTTCAGAACCTTTAATTATGGTTTAATATTTAAACTCAAAATCAAGTACCGCGGTGTATTGTTTTTATTTCATATTATCTTTAAATATATATTTGCTAACAATACAGAAGTTTGAAGAAGAAAAATATTCGTAAAAGATAGTTAATAAATATTCCACACGAATTTGCCATATTTCATGATTTTTTCTTCATATATACATATAATATACATTGAGTTTGAATATAATTCATGTAATTTGATTATATTTTTATGATTAATTTGTTTTATTATTTTTTTTTGCATACATTTGGTTGTGCTGAAATTCATGATAGGCTCTTTGCCAGTTATGGAAAATGGACCATATACTTACCTTAAGATATCCCAAAAAATCGAGTCCGCAACCTATAATTTGAAATTAGAATAGAGAAAAATGTTCTATGTATCCAATTTTAAAAATATATATTCATAAGAAACAAATGTAGGCTAAGTAATGTCCTCAATTCCGATATCACATGAAACGCCGCGAGCATGTTAACTAAATTATTAAGACTGCAGCTAGTGTACTAGTTTAGTTATTACAAATGCATAGGCAGAAATACTTAAGTTATTATGAATGCATGGACATGCACAATACAACAGCTATTGTGAAAGGGACACGACAATCCTGAATCATTACAATTAGCGTCTTGGTTTATCATTCAGTATCATTCTGATTTTAAAACCTGCTTAGGTAAAAATGCAATTTTGAGTTTCAATTTGTAATAGAGTATGGTTTCATTGAGTTGGTTAATTTAAACGTCGAGATGGGCGTAGCCCGGTTAATTTAAACATCGAGATGGGCGTAGCCCATCGAGGTGTTTAAATTAACCAACGAGATTAAACCATACCTATTTGTGTTGTAGCATGTCCATTTCAGCTCCCTGCCATACTGTAACTTGCTATGACAGGTGTTATTTTCAATTAAACGATTTACACCTGAATTTTCAGTGACCATGCTACACGTCTTCGTTATTCTACAGTATTGGTACAAGATAATCAACAGTTAGTTATACGGAAATACAATTTGTTTTATGCTATTCTTATAATTAATATTAAAGTAACTAACCCACCAAATAACGGCAAATTACATTTCCCCATTTTTTTCCTTATATGTAAACTGAAGGCCAGAGCCAAACTTGGTAGAGAGCAAAAAGCTATGGTACCCCAACGCCCCAATATAACCATGTAAAACTGTGAACCCCAAAAGTTATCTGAACACGTTATCAGAAAGTATCAGGCGTCGGTAATCTGCTGTTTTTTGTAGAAAAAAACTTTTACTTCATTTACATATTACCGGTACTATAATAGCATTTCAAATGGAAACCCTGGTTTCGTGGAATTTCCATGTTTCTTATTCTATTTTTAGTAACAGTGAGTGACCTTGATCCGCAGTGGCCTCAGATGCAATCCCAAACTTGCTTTTCATATAAGCTACCTGCATTCCAAGTTTCACTCCAATATCTCATTCCTAACTAAAGTTATTGAGCGGAAAACATTTTTCTATTTTTAGTAACCGTATCCTTGACCTTGACCCAAAATGCAATCCTTGTTTTTCATATAAGCTACCTACACACCAAGTATCAGGCCAATACGTCATTCCTTACTAAAGTTATTGAGCGGAAACCATTTTTCTATTTTCAGTAACAATGACCTTGACTTTGCCCCCAGTGACCCCAAATGCAATCCCAAGCTTCCTGTTCAGATAAGCTATTGACCCATAAAGTTTCATTCCAATATCTCATTCCTAACTGAATTATTGAGCGGAAACCATTTTTCTATTTTTAGTAACAGCAGGGCCTCATCTGGAATTCGCAAATGGAGTCAAATGAGACAAAAATAATAAAAGTGGCGATAAAAAAATAACTTTGGCGAATGTGATTGGCGAAAGAAATATCCAATGTCAGTCATGAATGTTGTGTCTTACTTTCCAATCTCGCCATACCCCCTAATTTTCCCCTGTATAATCGCTTAATAACTTTGCCAAAATTAGCACCTCTTATTTCCAAGTTCAGAAGGCAACACTTGTCCATGATGTGTCAAATAAACCAGTGATCAGTATAATTCTAGATACGATTTTACACTTGTATACATGTACAGTATTTATTTCGAAACTGAAACATTTCCAGAATAATAAGTTTTATTTTTATGTAATTGAGTAAAATATTTTTTTAAATATAATTTTATGATTATAATTATTACTAACTGCTTTATTCATGGGCCATACTTCATTTAAAAATACATAAAAATAATTTCGAAAATATTATGACACAGTATTCTATACCTTTTGTAAGCTATTCGCTTCTAAGGTACTTCTTGATTGACTTCCTGGGTAGAACCATTACTAAGCAATGCAGATAAAGTGTCTTGCTCAGGGACACAACGCATATGGTTATGGCGGAGATCGAACCCACGACGTTTGGCTCCATTTCATGCTATCTTTGGGCCAATTTTTTTATTTGTCAAAATTGGTTGCGAGAGGAGGCCCTGAACAGTGTATTGTGTTTATCATGTCTCCTCGCACGAAGTGGAGGCGACATATTGTTTTTGCTGTGTCCATCTGTCTGTCTGTCACAAATGTTGTCGCCGCTACTCCTCCTAAACGGTAGTTTGAATTTCAACGAAACTTTGCAGGAAGCATCGGTATACTATGATGTCTTATTGTGCATATCATGCTTTCAATCCAGTTCGCTGATTTTTGACGGAGTTATGGCCCGTTGAAATTATTTTACTTTAAATTTGTTGTCGCCAATACTCTCCCTAAACGGCTTGTTGGATTTTGACGAAACTTTGCATGAAGCATCCGTATGACGTCTAGCTGTGTATATCGCGCTTTTTCGCTGATTTTTGAAGGAGTTGTGGTCCTTTGAATGTTATACTTTAAATTTGTTGTCGCCGCTACTCAATAGCATTTCAAATGGCAAACCTGGCTTTCGTGGAATTCCCACGTTTCTTGCTCTATTTTTAGTAACAGTGACCTTGACCCCCAGTGGCCTTAAATGTAATCCCAAACGAGCTTTTCATATAAGCTACCTGCACACCAAGTTTCAGCCCATTACCTCATTCCTAAAAGATGTTATTGATTAAAAACATTTTTCTATTTTTAGTAAAAGTGACCTTTACCTTGACCCCAAACGCAATCCCAAGCTTCCATTTCATATAAGCTACCTACCCATAAAGTTTCATTCCAATATCTCATTCCTAACTAAAGTTATTAAGCGGAAACCATTTTTCTATTTTTAGTAACAGTGACCTTAACCGCAGTGACCCCAAATGCAATCCCGAGCTTCCTGTTCATATAAATTATTGACCCATAAAGTTTCATTCCAATATCTCATTCCTAACTCAAAGTTAGTGTATTTTGTTTATTATGTCTCCACCAAAGATGAGGAGACATAATTTTTTGCCGTGTCCATCTGTCTGTCTGTCCGTCAGTCTGTCACAAATATGACGCCACTATTCCTCCTAAATGGCAATTTGGATTTTGACGAAACTTTGCAGGAATTATAGGTATGATGTCTAATTGTGCATATTGCGCTTTCGTTCCGGAAGCGTCTCCATGGCCGAATGGTTAACAACGTTGCATTTTAAACTTTCGCCTCTCACCGCTGCGGGTTCCAATCCGACTGGGAACTCGACTTGTGAGGAAGTGTCGCTTCTTACGGATGGCGGGAGATGTACAGTACTGGTTCTACCTAGGAAAGGGGGGTGATCTGCCTCCACCACAACACCATAAAAACAAAATCGTTCCGGTTTGCTGATTTTTGACGGTGTTTTGGCCCTTTGAATTTTTTACTTTAAATTTGTTGTCGCATCTACTCCTAAATGGCGTTGTATTTTGACGAAACTGCAGGATGCTTCAGTAGGATACTAGTTGTGCACATCATTCTTTCGTTCCGTTTAGCTGATTTTTGACGTAGTTGTGACCCTTTGAATTTTTTTACTTTATTTGTCGGATTTCACCGAAACTTTGCAGAAAACATTAGTCATGTCGTTATGCGTATCACACTTTCGTTCCAGTTTGCAGATTTTTGACAGATTTATGGCGCTTTGTTTTTGTTAACTTTAAATTTGTTTTCGCCGCTACTCCTCCTAAACGGCTTGTTGCATTTTGACGAAACTTTGAAGTGAGGGGGAGACATCAGTTTTTCTCAAAAACAACCTCTCGTTTTTTACAATTTCTGTCGCTATAGCAACCACAATTATGATTTGCATGATCTTCTCATTCCATTTTACCTACACACAACTTTTCATTTAATTATCTTAAGCATTTCTGGTGTTATCAAAGGATCCATGTATTTTGTGTATTTTTACTATTTATTTTATTGCCACAGCAGCCATATGTTTGTCAAATCAACAAAACAAAATAACGTGCATTATCCCCTCAATGACCTCTACCAACATACCAAGTTTCATAAAAATATTTTCCTATACTTTTCTCATTATATTTGTTGAACGTACGGACTGACGGACAGTGGGGCAAAGCTAAAGTCCACTTCGGTGACAAACCGGTCGGGGACTAACACTTTGATTATAAACCAGTATCATTTTAACATCCTTGAATATAATTAAAAGGTAGTAAAGTTCGGGAATGTTGAAGTTTTCTTTCTTATTCTAATGCCTGAAATGGCGCTGTTGTATAACATTAAACGTTACAGTGAATTATAAATCCAGGATCGTACATTCTACCCCAGCCAGGACAAAATTTAGGTAAATGTTTCAA
Organism: Cyrtodaria siliqua; assembly: GCA_037043455.1. Lineage (NCBI taxonomy): Eukaryota > Metazoa > Mollusca > Bivalvia > Adapedonta > Hiatellidae > Cyrtodaria > Cyrtodaria siliqua. The sequence goes on along the minus strand of JAWPHD010007037.1, from coordinate 32,390 downwards.
TCATCGAAAAAGAAAGTATTCCCCACCTGACCATCATCACCCCTGTATTGTTTCAGGTGCTCCACCTGACCATCATCACCCCTGTATTGTTTCAGGTGCTCCACCTGACCATCATCACCCCTGTAGTGTTTCAATTGCTACTAGAGTATTGGCAGAAAACAATAATCGTGGCTCCAGCGAAAAATGACAGGTTTACAACAGAATTTGCTGCAAGTCTGCATGTGAGAAGGTTCTAGATTCCTTCTGCATATATTTCATAGTAAGTGGAGGTAGGGCCTGCAATGTTCATTCCTGTTGGCCCCTATAAAATGATTTTGTGTTGGTTCGCTGTAAAACCCAATTCAACAACTCTTTTCAATTTATTTTTATTTTTCATTTCTATTCCATATAAAACGAAAAAGCAACATTGAGCAGTAACAATGATGTATAATGGATATGGCTTCAAGATTTAAGTTCTTTGAAATGTATTTAATATACTTTTGTATTGTTTAAAGGGACACTGTCCGTAAGTAAGTGATATTGAGCATAACCCAATAACCGTCTGGTTTTTATTCAGTGAAATGTATACAAGAAAACATGAGCATAGACACAATATGTTTTGCCTAATATAAATTGCCCGTTTAGCTCGGTTGGAATCTAGCTACACTATTACTCGCGAGTGTAATTTTAATTTGTTCAAACTCACGAAGCGGTACTTCTCTTTTCTGTACCACTATTAAAATCCTTCAAACAATCTTGTTTTAATTAGTAAATATTCAATAATGCTTTGTCAAGGTTATTATTTTGTGTTTTATAAGCTAACGTTACGGACATTGTCACATTAAAGCATTTATATTAACCATATTGTAAAATCAAAACAAAGACGTTATGACAGAATACAGATGTGTCCATTACGAGGAAATACAAAAACTAGGAAACAAATGTGATAAAATATATTTGGAAACGTGTCAAAGCATTTTTTAGTCGGTATACGTAAATTGTCAAGCAATTCAAAAAAGAAGGTAATAAGACAAAACCAAATTTGAGACATTTCGTCACTCGTTTTGATGGCCTCATATATAGCTTGTAATTAACAATAAGTGTATATTTGCACCAAAAGTACCTTACATAAAAACCTGACCATAAGTGGTCATACAAACGTTGTCCCCTAATAATTTCTCCTGAGCACTATGCAAAATTTGAATTTTGGTGTTTTTTTATATTTTGGGATACAAAAGATCACAAACATATTGAATTTTGAAGACTTTTTTCTTTAAAAAAGGAGAAATATGGTATTTAAGAAATTATGTAAAATAGATACAAGTTGGTGTCTTAAAAGATTTTACATTTATCTTGACAAAATATGTATACGCTCAACAAATGCCCTTTATCATCTCCCTTGATTCGACACCAGGAGGAAAACTAACAAAAACTCGAAAACTTGAACACATCAGGAATTTGTTGAACTCATTGATAAATGAACAGTGAAAAATAAACATGTAAAAACATTCATATTGTATAGAACATAAAACAACCGTAAATTTGACGAAACTAATCAACAATTAAAGTTGGTAAATGTTTTTTATTCAAACCCAAAGTTGCAACAGTTTGATCGAGTCTTTGCACACATGCCGTTTATCATTGCTTTACATGCCCTTATTTGGCAGGTACATGACTAGAAATATGTCAATATTCACATGAAATTATAAACCACATGAATGAATATCAAAAACATCCTGACAACGAAGAAGTCGGAAAAATATTTTACTCTGCTATACAGTTCGGTGGAAGTGATCTAAAAAATTGGGATTGTAGAAATCTAATTAAAAGTGTCGAGGTAATATAATTATATCGCAAATATTATAAAATTACATCTGTCAGAAAATGACTTAACAATATATATATAACACCATCATATAAGTACGAATCAATGTAAATAAAATGGATAAATAAGAAAGGTGTAAAAAGGACAACGCTATGGTAACGCTGTCCTTAAATTGATTGATTATTTACAGTCCGGTCTAGATTCTATACATTTTGTACAGATCGTTTGATTCTTTGCAATTCACAATAAACTTGCTGACAAACAATTTGTATTTAAATGATACAAAATCAAGACATTTAAACGTTTTACGAGGACAGTGATAACATAGTGGGCCGGTGGTCCATCTGAAGTCAGCTGTGCACTTGTTCACGTCGGCTACACCTGTTCAATTCTGCTCATTGTTTGGATGTAAATTCACACTGATTCTGAAAAACAGAGGTGGTCAAGAGTCCTTTTAATTAATGTTTACAATGACATTCAATCTTAAAGTGACACATGGAGAGCTTGATTTTTTTTATCAAGCTTAAAAATTAGTCCCTCGATTTAATAATCCAATATTACCTTAATTTTAAACCCACTTGCTGTTGCCTTTATTAAATTAAATAACATTCCGAGTTTCAGTTTTTCTTCGTTATTTTACCATATGTTTAGTATATAATATGTAATATGTATATTACTGGTGCAATATAATTAACAGTTAGTTATATGATAAAACAATTTGCTTAGAACTATTCTTCTATTAACATTAATGATTTGCGTAGATGCAAGTTACGTAGAAAACTAATAGGACACTGCAGGTTTTAAAGAAATCCAATTCATCATGATTGGATGAAATCTGTAGGAAATCTTTACGGACGAACGGACAATGATTTATGCCATACCATAATGCATCCCGGCCTAAATAAAGCAGAGAAATGTGTTTAACGGTAGCAGTTGTGTTATACAAGTCATCTCTGCCTTTTCTTTTTGTACTTGTGTTACTCTAATAAAAACACAACGCGTGTTGGTAAGTCCTAAAACTGGTGAAATTTACAATCAATCATCGGTTACAATCGGTTGGATGTAACCGATCAATCATTGGTTATAATCGGTTAGTCAATATGAAGTAAAAACTGTGTATGTTAACCTAAGATGGAGGCCTAGAACTTAGAATAATTTCTGATTAAGCATGTATTCCTTCCTGTATTATTTCTTATGCCATTGTCATTTTATCAGCAAAACATTCCTAATTGATATAAATGTGTTTATTTGTGTATAATTATACTCATTTTCACAAGTGTTTCTCCTGGATAATCATGGTAATTTCTATTTTGGACATTAATTAAAATGCATGTTTACATTTAACCTATGATCGATTATAGACTTTCATAATCGATCATCATAATCGGATGCCTAAGTAACCGATGATCGGTTACAATCGATTAATCAGTACATCACTACTTAAAACTGCAACAATTTCATTCAGTTGATATAACAGCTACATAAACATTTGTTTTTGTATTGAAAATCTGACAATGTTTACTAAAGTAACACAAGACAGACAACAGCCAATAGAGCTGCATTGTAAATAACACTGAGACAGAAACAACTGCTAGATATTCTCTCATTTTTACGATCATCAAATGCTAAAATATAAAGTATTAAATCATATTTGTTTGATCTGACAGAATGTCCTATTTAAATGGCACCCCTTTTTCCCCAGTTATCTTCTAACCCATTTATTAAGATATCTTAATATATTTGATACATAGATATTATTATGTCAAGATTTTATAAAACGAGTTTTGGCATAATATAAATATGTTCCATCTATACTTACACTGCATGCCGTATGTTTCCTTCAGTCGCTCGACATGAGCAATATAGTCCTTGTCCGCTGTGTCTTTATCAACCCCTGGAAAACAATAGAAGAGCATAGTCATAGCCGACCAGTAGTCATGCTGTCAGTAGACATTATCGACATTTGTCATTATTTCATTTATTGTAGACATCCTGTAATCCCCTCAAACCTCCTATGACATCATCACGTTTGACAATTACTGCTGTTAGTTCGATAATATCAGACCTTTCACAGCTGTTGCTGACCCAGCCATTCTTAAAAGACCTGATTATAAAGATACCAATCTGGTACTTCGGCATAATCTCTCAGAGCGATTAACCAATCAGTGAATCTGTTACATATCCTACTTCAACTTTCAGTAAATCTGCTGATCATGTGACCCTTCAGGCCCGACACTTAGAATACTGTATTTTCCCTAATTGTAGCGTCCGGGCGCTATGCAAAGTGCAAAGGGGGCGCTCTTATTATGGTTCTAATTTTCAATATCTTTCCTGACTGTTTCCTTATAGAATTACTGTACCTTTTACTATGACACCAATATTGACTAAACCTAAACCCGACTGTATACTGAGGATATCAATGTCATCACTCTGTATCTGTATGATACACATTTCCGTCAAACTTGACGATTTCAACACGGGTTGGTTGCGTATTAATTAATAATAATAAAAGATAAACTAAATAGTAAATTGGAAGAAAGGAGATAAATAACAGCAGTAATTTCTTTTGATGATGATAGCACTTTAAAGTTTATGTCATACACCATACCGGTGTCAAGTAAAAATTCCCGTAATCAAATCCATTAGCGGTAAAGATGAAAAAAAAATGTTTTTATGAACTTTGGGTTTTTGAAGAAGGTAAGGTTTCTTAAAACAGGTGGCGGGCGCTTCTATTAGGGAAGGCGCTACTAATATGGGGAAATACGGTATACACAATTATTTTTCATGATTTATCGCCGCCATTCAGCAGGCCTGCTGTTAATTTACATAGAAAATAAACATTGAGAAAATACTGGGCATAATTTTAATACTATAAAACGTAAGAACTCCTACATAGGAAATATAGGTGATCTGGCCAATGTGGCTACACAGTCTTTAGTCCAATGAATTGAATGTTGTTTAACGGCTCATCAACACAATATAGGTTATTTAGAGCTGCCCCAGAGAGAGGGTAAGGATACATAGGAATCCGGAAACCAGCCTTATTCTTATTATCAAATAAATTTCTATGGTTCTTTTACGTGCTCGGAGGATAGACCGAAACACGGGACCGCGCGGTTTACGTCCCCATCCGACGGACAAGGCTGAGGCTTTAGTCCAATGAATAGCCCAACAACATTATACAGGTAACATTTTGAGGGTCTCTAAATACCAGTTGCTCTTTGTGTTACAACCTGGTATGCATGTATCAATACAGTGATTGGTTATAGCATTGCTTACCATATCAGAGCGAGACATTTTCAAGAAGCAAATCTAAGAGCTGGATAAAATCACAAATTCCGATGTAGGGGGACGTACAAACATAAAAACATTTACCAATTATTATTTATTCAGAAAAGCAGATGTGGCGAGAAGCATCATTTTTCTTCAGATTCAGATACAAAGGTAAAAGGTCATTCGTCTTCTTCGCAAGTGTAATTACCCGCAAGTGTAATTTTAGTGTTGGCCTGGAGTTCAATCCCACAAAGTGGTACACTTTTTTTTTTTTAGTACCGCAAGGTGGTACACTATTTTTTAGTATCGCTATCGAAATCTGTCATCACTTCTTGTTTCTATAGTTTATTAAAGTCAATAAGACAGTCACTAATGTAAGATTCACCTTAATGTTGTCAATTTACCTTGTATACGGTGGCAATTTGTTGTTTACATGACATCAGCTACGTTACGCGGCTGTCATGCGTTCGCTCTACAAATAATGCGACGCCCTAAAACCAAATTTAACGTTACTCACATGCATTTATGTAGTAAGATTTCAAATAATGATAAATATTTAAGGTGTGTTGACGTATCGAATGATATACCATGCAAACAATTAGGACTAAATGTTTCATTGTACACAAACACAGTGATTCGGTCCTCATTTGTGTCTGTAATACACACGTGTATTACAACAAATAAGTCATGGCTTTATTATACTCCCAAAAGCCATGTTATTTTATAAAATTATATTATAAATAACGGAGAATACAAACCTTTTTTAGCATTCCATGCATCCCATTTTGCCTTGCCTTTTAAATCTAGCATACCGGGTCTAGCTGAAGAATAAATGTTTTAATCTGAATTTGTTTGTGCATAATTTGTAAGTTTCATTAAACGGACAAACATCAACCTTGATTGAAGTACAACAGTAAGCCTCTCAATTAGCAGATTAGTATCTTTTTGACTTAAACCTGATTGCATTTATTTAAATACAAGGTAGATCTAATACAGTTTGGAATTTTTCGAATTTACTTCATTGGCTTTAAGAGGTTGTAGTGCAACCTTGAAACCATTGTTTCAATAAAATATCAAAATAATCGATCATGGTCTTCTGTTCATTTTAATTTCCTCCTGAACTTTGTAGTCCATTTTACAGAACTAAAAACAATTCAGACGCCACATTGAAGAGTATCATAATGTCACAGGATATGCTCTGACGTCTTCGTTCACGCATGTGCACTACAAGCATTGTTTATTATATAATTGGTGTAATAAGTAATATATAACAAGATACCCAAGACTGTATCGCTCTACTGTCTACATGTAAACTGCCATGTGCTTATTTCAGCGAGGACAATCTAACTATAAAGTATGAAGACAGCAGGTGCAATCCTTCATGACTTACACAGCACATTTGTTTTGCCTAACATACATGTAGTTTATTAAAATATTCAATGATGACTGGTTATTGTCGTGTTTTTAAAATTCCTATCAATACCTCTGATGTCACATCCTTTAACCGTTAGGACATCATTTTCAATGATTTTAAACGTCAGAAAACATCCTAAACAACGATGCCCTGAAAAGATAAGTTCATTGAACTTGATTCATGTTTGCTAACCTGTATTACAGTCACCGACAGTAACCTGTTTGAACAATGCATATGTGGTCAGCATTTCATCATTGTTTGGTGACGTCTTCAGCTTCTTCACCTCTTCAGCTGCTGTGTTAAATGCCTGCAGTATAAGGTAAAAATGAGTTAGGTTATGACGATTGTGGTTGTAAGAATGATCAATCATAGGTCTTAGCATGGATATATATGTATGTACATCATAGGTCTTATGGTAGGCTGAATGGTGTTTTACATCATTTTTAGCACATTTTAGGCCATATATGATATCAATTTGTTCGTGGTGGAGGCGGATCACCCAAGTTTTCCATGGTAGAACCACTACTTATTACCTCCGGCCATTCGTAAGAATCAACAATGTCTCACCAACATGTCAAGCTCTCATAGGGATTCGAAGCCGCATCGGTGAGGGACGAGAAGGTTTCAAACGCAGCGTCTTTACCATCCAGGCCATGCAAGCGATTACGGTCTTACCATTCTATACATGTATGTATGCAGTATGTATCTATCACTGAGCTACGAATCTTTTAGAAGTATGTACAATATGCGAAACAACTCGTATAGCTATTTTGGTGAGACATAACATACATAATGCAATGTCTGCCCAAATAACCAAAGTACCCAAATTGAGTAAACCTTTACAGCTACATGTCTATGCCTAAAACACACCAACTATAACAAAACCAGAGCACCGCCAACAGTGCAGACACTCGACTTTGGTGAAATTACAATTGATAATTTACATACAAACTTTAACCAATTTCTTATGTACAAAAGGGGCAATAATTTAGTTTAACAGATGCAAGAGTTATAGAACCTGGCTCTGTGGTGGTGCGTTATGATGACCAATGCATGTTTGAAGTTTTAGTCTAATAAGACTATTATGTTATTAAAGGTCTTTGAGATACAAGCTTGTATACAAACTTTAACCCAGTATGAAAGGGGCCATAGTTCTGTGGTGTCATCTAATGATGCTGAATACATGGGTGAAGTTTCAATCCATTGTGTAAAGTAGTTTGAAAGATACAAACTTACAAACAAATTTTAACTAAGCTTACATACAAACTTTAACCAAGTTTTCTAAAAGAGTTGTATCACCTTACACTGTGGTTAATGATGTTACATATGTGAATTTTTAATCCATTATGCAATGTGGTTTGGGAGATACAAGCTTAAAGCTTACATACAAACTTTAAACAGGTTTTTTTAAGTATGAAAATGGCCATATAATTCTGTCAAAATAAATGCAAGAGTTATATCACCTGACTCTGTGGTGTCAACTAATGATGTTACATATGTGAAGTTTCATTTGGGAAATACAAGCTTACATACAAACTTTAACCAGGGGACGCAGATGACAACGACGATCAAATGATGACAATAGCTATTTTATTCCTCCGGAAAAGTTGAGCTAAAAATAACACCAACACAGCAGATCAGAAGTTCAAAAGCTAGGCGGTGCAAAAGTATGGAACGCCAAATTAACACAAACTCAATTATTTGAATACAGGTCCAATTCAATTGAAGATAGGTTCAATTCAATTGAAGTGAGGTCTTATTCAATTGAAGAGATGTTTAATTATGCTGAATTGTACCTATTTTCAACTAAATTGTACTGGTTGTGTACCAAGTATCGTCATTATCAATAAAACGCTCGATGTTGTGATTATTTTTCGACCCCACTTTACAAATCATTACACACTATCATCAGACGATTGGAGAGGAAAACATATTTTAGAAATGTAAACATACACTGTATTTATACGGGCGAAGCCCGGACTCGGCCAAAGCCCCTCCCCACCGCAACATGAAATCCTGGAATCGCCCCTGGCACCATTATTATGTGAGTAGTTTGTGTTCATCTAGAGCGATACCTTTGTGCACTTAATTTTGAATAAATAATTATTGCAAGATGGGTGATAGTCATTAACCTTTTCATTAACAAAATATCCTTCAAAACAAAGTCAGACATGAAATATCATACCAGGGTTCCACACTAACGTAGGTCCGCTGACCCGAGACCACCTAATTTTCGGAAGAACTACCACTTTCCTCAAGATTGGTGGTCCGTCGGGCGAGCTGCTATTTAAAATTACGCACATTTAAATACATATTCATGATGTATATCCATCTAATTGTACATATAAGAGCGTCCAGAGTTTGCATGATTGACTTTGTGTAACAGGTTTTTGAATTATTTAAAAATGTGGAAAATTCTCAAAAATGTCTCTCTGCCATTAAAATATCAAAAGGCAAAGCTGAAAAATAATGTAAACATTGAACAGAACAACTGTATATGATTTTTTAACTGTAATGTTTCAGAAAGTATAGCCGTAAATGAGAAGGGGACCACCTATCAATTAAAAGTTTTCAATGGCAGGAAACCCTGACGGCTTTCTACTTATAAACGTTAGTGTCATACCCTACATACACAATGTTAAAATTCTGTAACACAGACAGCCTGGCCTTTGATACACATTATGACAAGCTGCACATGGCACAGACTTGAACGTTAAGGTAACTACTGTAACTTGAATGTGTATGACTATCACTGTTCAGTTTAATTGAAATTTGAGATCCTGTATTTTTAGTTATACATGTACATAACTTCCTGTGTGGGAAATATATTTATCATGTTGCACTTGTGTAATAAATATGCAAATGCAGGCCAAATAATTGTTCTTTCTTTTCCGTTCAGCTCAATGTGCATTAAAAATACAGTATTATGCTAACACTGTGTCACATCGTTTAGATCTATTTTAAAATATTTAGCTTTGCCCGTCTTAAAATTAACTCATAGAAATAAAAATTGAAATTATTTAATTTAGGTCTGTATTTATCTTTGCAGATCACACAAACGGATTTATTATAAACATCGTCATAACTTTTTTGAATAATCACGTGACCTAACCATTCGCCCTACTTCCTTTGACGTTGACAGAGTCAAACGAGGAATGAGTGTACTCTGGGTAGAGATTGACAGTAGATCTACACTGGGACAAAAATGACGTCATATACAGCCCTGCAGCTGGTCTACAGTACAGTCTACTAGGGAAGAGCATTAACGCAAAAGGTCCTTTGGGACCAACGAGCCCAATATAGGTGGCTTTGAAGTAGAATACCGCTTAAGCCGGTGCTAGGGGGCTTGAGAGGTGTTGCTTCACCATTACTTCTCATGAACAGACTCAATAAAACCGAGTCTGCTGCTTTATTCTCTTAATTGTGTTTGTTGCTCACAAAGGATCACCTTTATCAGCATGTATTAACATTCACACCTCGCGTTCGTTTAGTGCTGTGGCCATGGCGGCTGTAAAAAGTCTCCTACGAATCAGTAGTGTTGTTTTTACTGGTCCTTTGGGACCAACGAGCCCAATATAGGTGGCTTTGAAGTAGAATACCGCTTAAGCCGGTGCTAGGGGGCGTGAGAGGTGTTGCTTCTTTCATTACTTCTCATGAACAAACTCAATAAAACCGAGTCTGCTGCTTTATTCTCTTTATTGAGTTTGTTGCTCACAAAGGATCACCTTTATCAGTATGTTTGTATAGTGTACATTTGTACATCATGTCAACTCCAGCCTTATATATATAATGTACACACATGTTCTCGCGTAACCCAACAAATGTAATCTCCAGTCTTGTATAGTGATCACATATACACTTGTAAACACTTCTCATTTTGACATATCTCAAGTTAACAGGTCCAGGTTTACAAGTTTTGATGTAATTTGATGATTTCACACCTGATGACCTTATCTCGGAAAATGACGGACATATCAAAACTTTGGTGAAGGCCGCCGGGACGTTTAACTTTGCCTTGTTCATATTTCTTCATATTAATGTGTTAACATATTAAACTGAAAGTTTCATGTAATTTGTAAAAATATTCAAGTTTATTTGAGTTCTAATTTTTGTCTCTTTCAAATGCAATCTGAATACACAAAAGGGGACATAATCTTTAATGTCCAAACCACGGTTACTAGAAAGACCGGAATACACCGAATCACCGGAATACACCGAAATACATGTATTAAAGGCATTATTTATGTAATTAATGGATACTAACTGATTATTTATGATTTAAATAGTAATATATCCACACAGAAGAGTGATTTATGTGTTTTGGGGCTTATATACGCACACTAGTCATACATCTATAGCAATACTAAATACTTATCTCCCTTGAAAGAAAGCATCATAATGCACAAGTAATTGAAATAAATGAATTTATTCTTGTACAAACATTTAGTGTTTTTATTATAGCTGATTGAGGCCGCTGATTGATACTGCATCATTATGATCAGAAATAAGCGTAAACAGTAAAATACATATTGTGTAGAATATACTTGTATAGCATCAAAAATAATATTTTGTCAACAATTAATGTTCAATGTATTAAATAGCTTGTATTGTATAAATCATTAATTCATAGTCTTTATTATTCAGTAACAAATAATGTTTGTTTTAAAATTTAATACAATAAAATTTTAATAAATTGGCATTATCCTCTTAATCCATTACTCCTGTCCCTTGTTGTCTTTGTGGTCCAGAGAAACAATTAACACCTCTTTGATATTATGAAACAATCAGTAGCTAAGACCCGGCCGCTAAGACCAGGTTGAAAATGTATTTCTGTTATAAATAAATTATGACAGGTTTCTTTTAAAGTTAAACAAAAACCGCATCTAATTTATAACAATCTAAAATAAAAATATGACGAGGTAACCAGACCGACAGGACTGCAACAAATCTACGACAAACAAAAATATGAAATTGATAACTATTGGGGTCAAATTTAACGAAACTTGTAATCGGCTCGGATGACGAACAAGCGTTCGTGAAGGCCATTACCACTGCATTCCCTGAATCGACTCCTGTTCTATGCACGAGAAACTTAAAAGGAAACGCTAGACACCACTGATGACGGTGTAAATATGCATCTTGAACAAAATATTTGGCGATGACGGCATTACACATGCAATGATTAGCATTTGCTTTGAATACAAATGCGACCAACTCCAATCTTACTGTACAAATATATCCATGAAATGTGTGCAGTACTTCCAAAACAGACTGAAGGGACATTTAAAAGTTAAGGTATTAAAGTTATTTATGTTGCTGTATAGCTTATTGTTGAATATGTCAACTCGGTGTAATTTTACATAAATCTATAATCTAAGAATTTATATGCTTACTTGCAATTTCTAAAAAATTATACAACTTACTTGCACTTTACAGACAGGGTTCTCCACAGGCCATTTAAGCATAGCGGAGCCGCTGCGCTTGACTTCCAAAATCTTACATCCCGCGGTGCCTAAACTGCGCCGCTATGCTTAAAAACCAGAGCGCGGTGCTTTGATCTGAAGGCAAACACCGCCTTTAAAAACTCTTATGCGCACCGTACACAAATTCATAAACTCGCGTCAAACAATACACACAAGTAACACGTGACTGATCTATGCAGTATGCAGAACGTGCGATAACACGCTGTGTGATTAGTGGATTGTTGACAACAAATTGCAATTATCACGTGTTGATTGGATTATGTCGGGTTGTTGTGGATTAATCAGTAATTGGGAGATAATTGGGATGGGAGAATGTAACTTAAAGCAGTTGAACTGGAAAGTTTGTTAATATTGGCAGTTTGTGTATCGGCTTACGTGTATTGTTCAAGACGGAAATGAAAGATGTGATGTGCAAGAGTTTGTTTGTTTTGCGTAAGTAAGTATAATTGTTTTGTCATTTGATTTAAGTTTGTGCGTTAATAAATAAAATAAATAGCAATTTTGGGAAAATATCTGGTCATTTGAAAAAAGAAAAGAAGAAATGAAGGTGGTTTATTTATCTGTTTACTTCAAAGCTTGTCAATATTTTGAAAACAAAAATACTAGAAATTACTTACAAAATAAAACAAAAATAATTCAGTTATTACTATTATTAAGCGTGTTGGTCTATTAAATATTTATAATATATTAAATTATTTATATATGTTTCTTCAGACCTTGGCCCGACACTTTAACCAGGATGAAGATTCAATGATGATCGAGTGGAGACAAGTGAGGGAGGTTACAAAGAATGACAGAGAGCTACAGGAGTCTCACCCCAACTTGTACAATATTGCAGCTGTTGGTCTGCTTCTTCCAACATCAACAGCAGATTGAATTAAGACAGCACAGGTCAACTCTGTGTAACAGAGTTCTCAATGCACTGCTGGCAGTAACAATGCAGGGCCCACCTCCATCAGTTTGAATATGACAGGGCAGTGGAAGAATGGCACATGGCCAGACCTAGAAGGTCAACCATCTGAATAGGAACTGCTAGCTAATATGTACAAGTCAAGACATTGAATGGGCTAACTTGTGTTGAATTTATTTGACACAAGGTTATATTTTTTAAGTATTATCAAATGTGCTGTTTTATTTCCAGGGATGAATATTGTGTAGTTGATGGTATTATATGTGTGCATGATGTGTTGATGTATATGTTGTATTATTGTGTATAAACTTATAATAAATCTTTGTATGTTTTCTTCTTCATCGTGTATTAAAACATGGATTATTTATTATTGTTTATTGTATGTATTTCAGAGGCTGCATGTTGTGTTGATGTGTGTTGTATTATTGTGTATTTATTATTGTGTATGAACTTATTTTAGTAAATATTTTTATGAGTTTTTTTTTTAAATAAAAGTCTTAAAACATGGATTATTTATTATATTGTTTATTATCATAAATATATAATTATATATGGCTTCCTGACATCACTTATATCACACAAAAGAGTGCCTCACCGTCAATACAGGCAGTTACTAAAAGCCAAAAAAATCGAACACAGGAGGGGGTTTCCCCCTCCCGTACCCTCCCCCAGCATGCGCTAAATGCCACTATGCTTGAAAATAATCCTGTGGAGAACCCTGACAGATGCAATGGTTTTTATCAATAAACATTCGTATGTTACTCTTTAATAATAACCTGTTATTCAAACATATTCTCATTATTTCCTCCGAACGTCCATCTTATACATGTGTTTAAATTTGTGTTTAAGTGCTATCTGTACTTTTAAACGCATGCTTAATGTTTTGACTTATGTCAATTATTTGCTTTATAAATTGTTAAACAACAACGTTATGATAGATCTATACGCTTACATGTGCTTGTAATAAATGTATAATTAAAATATTTAAATACTTATTTGTATTTTTATGCCAGTCTATGCAAGCATAAATAAGAAACTTGTGCATTATGATGTTTTCCTTCAAGGGAGATAAGTATGTAGTTTTGCTATATAGGTGTATATAGTGGTGACTAGTGTGCGTATATAAGCCCCCAAACACATAAATCACTCTTCTGTGTGGATATATTACTGTTTAAATCATAAATAATCATTTATTATCCATTAATTACATAAATAATGCCTTTATTATATGTATTCCGGTGTATTCCGGTGTATTCCGGTGATTCGGTGTATTCCGGTCTTTCTAGTAACCCTCCAAACCACGTTGCCTGGACTTGACAAATATCGTATCACCGTTCACGGTGTTTTTGGTGGCTCACTGCGAAGGCCTATAGATTGTCTTATCTAGCCTAGTAATGAATAAATTGCATACCTCCGCACCCGGGGTGGATGTTTAGTGCATGATGCGACATGGCGTGTGTTTTTGGTTTACAATTGATAACGATCCTCGCGGTAACCACGTTATTTACCACGTTACAAGTTTACACAATTTAATGTGAAAGAAACTTGAAATAGAAGTGTACGAATTTATAAATTAAAAGCGATTACTTACTTCAGATCCAGACATTGCTGTCGAATTTAAAGATGTCTTTCTGTGTTGAAAAAGGTTGAACGATGTGAATATGCAAGGCACACCCCTATCTCTATCACGCGATGACGAATTCTAACTTGTCAATAAAGATCAACAAAAGAACGGTAACTCTTAAGCCATTAGGATGAGGTCCTGCATGAGGATATTGAAAAATGGGAATACATCGAGGTCATCGAGGGGCACATTTTCACCAGAAATCAAAAAAATAAAAATGCCAAAAATACAATAAAAACTGAGGGAGTGGAGCGGTATGGTCAGCTCATATCCAATCTTACTCGTGGTCATTTCAGAAAATAAAAGTCGAACTGTTTTCGCTCGCGGTCTTTCGGAACCAAACCCACCATGATTGTGCAAAATTTAGAAAGATTTTCAGAAAGCATTCATATTAATATATGTTATTTTGTTCTGTTCCGATGTTTTTGTTTGAAATCTGGGGTGTGTTAAGAATATAATTGTTTGCTGCTTAAAATACCGTCAGAATGCAGGATTTGGCTTCCTTCTAAAAAAAAATCACGTAGACCTTGTGCCTACATGTACACTGATTTAGGCACAGCACCACAGATAGGAAACTTCATATCTAACCAAAATATCACGTGGCACCTTATTTTTTCCTTCTATCTTCTCTCTCAATTATTCACTGATTTTGATGAGAATACATTCAAAAGATTCATAGTGCGTAGCAAAGTGGGATTATAATAATTTCTTTTTATTATGAAAATAAGATATTGTATAAAAATATGTTTAAAGTTAAAAATGTCATCATTTTTCGCTTTCCTCTTAAAAATCACAGTTTTGATATAGTCAAAGTTTCCGTCAAACTACTTTTTTGCTCTAAATGTAAGAGAAAGCAAAATACTATCATTGGAAATAAAATTAAATTTGTGATGGGATTGGCATGAATGAAACTTGTATCTATAAAACTCTTCATGATATTGTGTTTAAAGTTGGGAAATATTTTGTGAAATTTGCGCACTGTGCCATGTGAAATTTATATAATTTTCGTAGTGTCCAATCTATATGTTATTAGGTCTGTGGGCACAGATCTATATGTTATTAGGTCCCTGGATATCACTCATTGAACAGGTGATATCTCTGGTTCGAATAGGTGATATCACTCAATTAAATTTGAATCAGTGATATCACCTATTCGAATGAGGGAGATATCACTCATTCAAATAGGTGATATCACCAATTCATTCTGATTCTTGATATTACCCATTCAAGAATAGGTGATATCATCTATGCGAATCATTCGAATCAGTTATATCACTTATTCAAAACGAATGAGTGATATCACTGATTCGAATAGGTGATATCACTAATTCGAATAGGTGATTGGCCTATCATTCGTTTAAAATGAATGGTGATATCACCTATTCGAATCAGCGATATCACCGATTATCAATTCAGAAATAAACTCTGTATAAATGACTGATCACATCCAGGAATAGACGGACTCTCACAATTAATCGCCGTCAGTTGCAAAACATTTGGCGGGCGTTTTCGTCATCGGCAGATAATGGCCGGCAATCATGTTATGGTCGCATTAGCTCTTGCAGCAATAGATACGGATTTCCCCCTCCCCCACACAGCAGAAGGGGTATTACACCCTACCAAACCTACTCCCTGCAGCACAGGACCCGATCCAGAAGATACAATACGGCGTTTCATAGATATCACTCATTCGAATAAGTGATATCACCGATTCGTCTTATAATAGAAATTACAGACAGTAGATCCAATCTCCACGCAGAGTTATCGTTCCTTGCACTCACATATATCTCTGCTAACTACTATATTACAAGATTTTGGTAAAACCTGTTAATTTGGAATATATTTGCCAGAAACTTATTTATTTCTTGTGTAAATATAATTTTCAGAATATCTGCAAATTAGATGTTGCAAGATGTGAAAATACGTACTTAGGTCTCCTCAATCGAAACGCATATGTAAACATTTCAAACCGAGCTCGACAGCAGAAAATTACTGAAAAAAATTAACTCATAGAAATAAAAATTGAAATTATTTAATATAGGTCTGTAGTTTATCTTTGCAGATCACGCAAAAGGATTTATTATAAACATCGTCATAACTTTTTCAATAATCACGTGACCTAACCTGCAGGCTAGACCTGACCGTTCGCCCTACTTCCTTTGACGCAATCTCTCCCAGAGGCATTACTGATTGTATGTACATGCAAGGAACGACAACTCTGGGTAGAGATTGTGACAGAGATTGTATGTACATGCAAGGAACGACAACTCTGGGTAGAGATTGCCTTTGACGTTGACATAGTCAAATGAGGAACGAGTGTACTCTAAGTGTACAATTCTAAGTCAAATAAAGGGCGATAATTCTGTAATAAATTAGACATCAACAATGTGTGATGTAGAAGGACATAAGGTAAGTAATCAGTTGTTACGTGTACATGAAGTTTGGGAACAATCAATTCGAAAATGTTGAGAACAAATGTGTTAACATGTCATTATACAATATTAGAGTGGACAATTCTAAATCAAATAGAGGACCATAATTCTGAAATAAATTAGGCAATCAATGATGGGTGATGTACAGGGACATAAGGTCATCAGTTGTTATGTGTACTTGACGTTTGGGAACAATCAATTCGAAACTGTTTGAGAAAAAATGTGTTAACAGGTCATTCATTATACAGTATTAAAGTGAAAAATTCTAAGTCAAACAAAGGGCCTTAATTCTGTAATAAATTAGGCAATCTATGATGGGTGATGTAGAGGGACATAAGGTCATCAGTTGCTATGAGTAAATGAAGTTTGGGAACAATCCATTCAAAAGTGTTGGATATATGCAAGTATATTAAAGAGAAAGTGTTAAGCGAAGCGACGGAACAAAAATGTGTTGCGTCACGGGACACGACGCGACGGGACGATACGGAAAACGTGATTCATATATAGCCCCCACTCACGTTGTGAAAGCGGGAGTATAAACATGCGCATACCTACGTATATACCTATACAAAAGATACAGACGTATCTTCCGAACGTGCATGTTTGCTCACAAGGTCACACTACAGTATACATACCAGTGGCGAACCTACTAATGAAGTTGGGCTAATACAAAGAAAACATAGGCATATAAAACTCATATTGAATGTAAAGTAAACGTATTTAGATACATATACATACAACGATACAGACAGGCGCGTAGCCAGGCATACGCCCGTACGCCCGGGCGTACGCCTCTTGGAAAAAAAAGAGAAAACATAGTGCCCCAAAAATGCAATAAAAACTGAAGCCTGACTAGGGTGAGACCCATCATCAGCAATTTATAAACATATAAATATCAAAGTTATCAAAACAGATGCCATAAAATGGAAATTTCAATCTAAGATATTCATTTTTCGCAACTATATAATGTATTTATCAATCAATAAAAGCCATAATTTTCAGCCCAAAATCGTCAAAAGCAACGTGCGGACGCTTAGGGCTTCCGGGGGCCCCGCTCCTTGACCCCAATATACGGGCGTATCCTCCAAAAAGGTCTAGCTACGCCCCTGTCAGACGTACGTACGTACGTACGAATTACATGGAATGTACATGTTGTCGTACATGTGTTCTCACGTGGTCATACTTTGTACTTCTGGCGTTTTAGCATCTTTGCGGGAAAAACATCCGGCGGTGACCTTCAGCGAGGTTCGGATATGTCCGTCATTTTCCGAGATAAGGTCATTTATAGATGTATTTCGTCACTTGTAAACCTGCACATGTTAACTTGAGACATATTTGAACTCTCTGTCAATCTGAGGCATGCGGATTTAAATGTTGACATGTCTCGTGTACATGACGTGCACATTATACAAGACTGGAGATTACATGTGTTGGGTTGTACACGAATACATATGCACATTATACAAGGAGTTGGTATAGTGTACACATGTATATTTATACAGTACACATGTATATTTATACATTTGTACACTATCCATGTCTGCATTTTTTTGCGTTATGCTCTTCCATAGTATATATAGAGGATCTTTCATGAATACTCATTCATCTTTGAATTTATTAAACGAGTTGGCAAAATGATATAATGCGAGGCTCTTGCCGAGCATTATATCATTTTTGCTAACGAGTTTAATAAATTCAATAATGAATGAGAACGAATGTGAGATTCTATTTATCACATAACTCATATATCGACTTTTATTGCATTTTGCCTGTCGCTTTAACACGTCAAAACACGTACATTAGCATGACGTCCATGACGTCATTAACGTTATGTTATACCACTAGTGGAATATCGAATATATTGAATGGTGTTATTACACTCCCACGCCGCGTGTTATGTGATAAAGTAGGCGATTTGTCAAAAAATGAAAAATGAGTCATATAGACGTCTCTTTACATCTGGAATGAAAATCATATAGGGCACGGCTTACATTAAGATATATCAATAACCAAGTCGACGACCTATTATTTGTATGGTGAAATATGTTTAAAAAGGCACTATATACAGTACCATTTTAAAAACAAACAAACTCTTGTTATAGGCAAACACTGTAGGAAATGTCCAGAATACCAAATAAAGTTTTAAGGGTGCCCTCTGGTGACGAATTAGCGTGATCTGCGCATATTTTCGCGCAACGCGTAAGCGGTGTTGTAAAAAGTGGGAAGATGTTCCAAAATCATTAGTCATACATCCTTGATATTTAGTATACATGTTCACAATCATGAACCCCACACATTGATGTAGGTTCGATAATTATAGATTATTATATGTCGGTTTTCATATTACCCACTGTATCATCCCTGAGACCCTATATGTGCCCGAGGGCTTTAGCCTCGAGATATAATTCCTACACATATGATCTCTAAACTTTGGTAAATTGTGCGACATACCAGGCCTCGGGTTTGATTTATTCATAATAATGGTATATCGCACACTTTGCCACAGTTTTGAGATCATATAGGCAGGAATTATATCATGAGGGCTGAAAACACGACATGCTTCTGATCGACAAACTATTGTATATTATACAATTATGGACTTTTCAGCTGTTATACATGATGTGATATGCACCAAAAAAATCATTATTGACCGAGGCGATAGCCGAGGTCAATAATGATTTTTTGGTACATATCAACATCATGTATAACAGCTGAAAAGTCCATAACTGTTTTATTATATAACCCTCAATTTACAATTATATAAAACAGGTCAATATCAAAAAAACAATTATATAAAACAGGTCAATATCAAAAAAACAGGTCAATATCAAAAAAACAGGTCAATATCGCTAGATATTTTTTCTAAAAAATTACTTTTTAGCCAATGAAAACGCGTCTATTTATAGGTTATATAATAATGTGTGATATATCACACTTAGAGATAGATTATTTAGATTTGATATAACATTGTGTTAACGTTAATTTTAATTCTAACATGGCAGATGCTATTTTCAGTATACACAAGCAAATAAAATATATCATTAAAATTGGGGTAAATCAATCATCTCTTTTAACGTATTTTGGTCATTTTGTGTATATTAGCTACTGATACATTGTTTGTAATTCAATTAGATGTGATGTTTTTATATCAGGTGCATGTATGCCGTCATTTAAATGACTTTTGATATAATAAATAAAACCAATTAAAGCACATATATCTATATTTTTCTGTGTGATCGTTTAGATTCATTTAATTGTTATAAAATGATGGGTCTTTAACATTTTTAATAGTTAACTCTTTTAGATGAACACCGACCTATATGTTTTATCGTATTTATTTGATAACCTTATAATTCTCTATTATATACCAGTTTATTACAAATTTCTTGTTATTATTTCTATAAGTTTGTCTTGCCCAAAATTTGCCCAAAAATGAAATTATCTGTGATGTTTTTGTTTCATTAGGTGTGCTGAAATTGAAAACTTCAAAGATTTCTAATATTTTTATCATTTTAATGGTTTTCTTACTTTGTATTGATACATGTTTAGCTTCTCATAACTTTTTTTCATTTGTTTCTTTTTTTTATCTAAAATATTGGGTGATTTCTAAAGCCATACCCAATTTTCAGCTGATTCTGAATTTAAAACCCCACTTTGGGCTTTGATGGTGTATTACTAAAGATTAATATTGCTAAAAAGTTAATTCACCAACACATCATTATTTTTCCAGAAACTAACTAGTAATATGTTAGTCTTCATAAAAAACAAGGAAATTAAACATTCTTTCTCCAGAGGGCACCATTAAATCTCACTCAACAGCATAGAAAACACATGTCAGGTTGGTTGTTATGTTTTTAATACACTTCAGTGATATCACCTATTTAAATGAGTGATATTGCTCATTCGAATAGGTGATATAACTGATTCAAATTTAAATGAGTGATAACACCTATTCGAATGAGTGATATCACTAATTCGAATAGTTGATATCACACGATTCAAAACGAAAGGGTGATATCACCTATTGAATAGGTGATGAATGATATCACTGATTCGAATATATGATATGACGCATTCAGAATGAATCGGTGATATCACCTTTTTGAATGCGTGATATCACCTATTCGAATCAATTAGTCACCGATTCGAATAGGTGATATCATCATATGGTATTAAAAAGTAATAAGGCGCCCCATAGTATAAGTATGTGCATTTGCATCGATCTGACTCGGCGGCAATATGGCACGCTTCTGTTCTCAGATGATTCAAGGTAATGTTAGCCACCTTGATGGAGAGCAAGTGGCGAAAGTGTCAGCGAAGTTTAGGGCCCTATATGTTCATCCCAGCGAAGATCTATGCGTCCAGTGGTACGATCGTTTGGGCAGAGTCCATATGGACGGGTATGTGACTGAGGTTCTACCCTTCTTACGTCCTCATTTTGGCAGGTGTGAAGGCGTCTGGGCACAGTCGGAACGACGCGTGTACGGACGTCAGACCGGATATTCGTTAATTAGGCCTGTAGTTTATCCCAATCTCTCGGTGTATAAGGGAAATAAAACAGCAAATAAAGAGACTACAATCAGTTTTACGCAAGCGTAACAAGGCTGCCGATAAGTAAATAAACATGACTGTTAGCTGTGAACTGATAGGAATGCAAACAATTGTTTTTGCTGTACTTTGAAATAATTATTGAAATTATGAAAGTTATCAAGCTGAAATAGGCGTTGTTTTAAATTATCAAAAGCAATAATTACACAATGAATGCGTCAGTATTGTTTATTTGAAAACCTGGCCAAGGTTTTATTGATATAATCCTTCAAATGAAAATCGATACAAATTAGAAATAGTTTTTTAAAGTGACTGGTCAAGGTGAAACTGCTTTTTTGTATTAAGTAATTTTGTTAAAATAGAAGCAAAGATTTATGTAACATGGCTCTTTGTTGTGGTCTTATACTGAATAATACATGCGTGAAGTTTCAATTACATTATGGAGATCGCGAGTTCCAAGCTTATAAACAAACTTTAACCAAGGTTAAACACTTTAAAACAAGTGTTTCTAAGTATTAAAGGGACCATTATTTTGTTAAAATAAAACCTGGCTCTGTGGTGTTTATGATGAAGAATGCATGTGTGAAGTTTCAATCCTAAAGTAGTTTGTGAGATGCAAGTTAACATAGTAACTTTAACCAAGCTCAGATGTATGCAAAATTAAACAAAGCTTACATAAAACGTACAAACCTTAACCAAGTTAGGGGGAGACAACACTGACAACGATCAGGAATACCGAATTATGAATAAAACCGGTTCAACACTAAACTTTATCATTATATATTCGCGGAGTTATGGGTATTATTCCATGAAAATACAGATATGCACTTATTCCATTCCAATACTTGCAGTTTCATTCAGTTTCAGTTACACTTTGATAAAGTTCGGTAAACAAACCCGGACGTAAATATCCCGGAAATATTATCGCATGATTCACTTCAGTAGAACGTCATTTTATCAAGTAAAACGTTAACCTTTTAACGTTTCAAAATATGTGTTTATACCAGTCAAGTGTTTTAGACTAGTTCGCTAGGAATTGAAGTTGTAATGCTTGCGTATCATCACCTACATGATTCACAGTCTGTTAACCATAGATAACTACAAAACCCATAAAAGAATGAGCTGCCTTCGGCAGCTGAATGACACATAAATATGTGTCCATTGTTTGGATTCCTTTTTAAAATTTAAATTAAAGATAAGAGACGTAATAAACCTACTTCATAAAGAAACTAACCTGCCAAATAACGGGAAAATCACACTAGAAATCCGTTTGTTAAAACGCTATCCAGGTGTTCAGGTGTTCAGGTCATATAATAATGTATATGTACCAAATAAAAGTTAAGATGTATTCACTGTTTTTTTAAAATAACGATGACTGTATATGTATAAAATGAAGTATGAGTTTGTAAATCTTAATCCGACGCTCCAGTTTGGGGTTGAGCCTGGCTGGTTGAAGCCGGTTATATTGTGTCTATATAGTTTGGATTCTCAAAACATGTAAGTTATATCACAGACATATTTGTTATTAGGTCTGTGGTTATATATATAACTTGTCTCGGTAGGTTTAGACACGGTATACATATGTTGTAAATTTGGCTGTTGTTGGCGCGAAAGCTACTTTAAATCACTGCCTTTACAAATCATTTTACAATTGATACATAACCCCCCTTAACATTGTCGTTATCTGTATTTGGCTTAAAGAAAAAAAGAAGAAAATACATAGTATAGTCATTTTCTTGTCACTATGGTACATTTGATATGTAGTCATTCCTTCCCGTAGATGCGATCTGCTGGATGCACAAGACCTAATTCATAGACCCGCTGTTTCACCCTTCATCATCTCCCGATACACCTGCAAATAATTCACTTTAATTTGAAACCAGTCGCACTCGGTTTCGCTTCGTATATTTAAGGCAGAAAGAATATAAAGATATCACTACACATAGGTTATAATTCACTTTAATTTGAGACCAGTCGCTTGGACTCTTGCTGTGAAAAATGATGAATTCAGAATGATACGGGTACAGCCACGCAGGTTGAGACATGCCGCCGCGCAACACACCAGCGGCATGCTGCCGGATATTGTCAATTGATGTTTTAATATAATCTACTCTATTTTATCCTTATATTTTGTTATTTGAGTATACATTTAGCAGTACATCTGAACCTGTATTTTTTTCGGGGAAAAAACTTGCCTGCAGCGCACACGTGCAGCGCACCGTGCATAACGTGGTTTTACAACTTACCGCATTCAGTCTTTACGATTCAATGATTCTGAACGTGAAATGTATAGCAAATTTATTAAAAGTAAAACATATGCATTTTAAAAGGAAATATTCCAAGAGTAAACGTTTTTAAGAATGGTATTTAGTGAGGGTTTTGCTGGTTAAGTAAACTTTTTTTTGTTCCAATTTCAATATTCTCTTTATGTGCTGGATTTTCATTGTAAATGAACGTATATTTTTTTTCACTACTGAAACAAATAAATATAACACATGTATTTTAAAAGGACATTTTATAAAAGGTATTTCGTGGGATCTTTTTTGCTGGTCAAGTAAATAAAAAAAAAAGAAGATATTCATATATCAATATTCTCTTTATAAATGAACATATATGTTTTCACTGTTGAAACAATTAATGGCATGCCTTGAACAATATGTTAATCAATTATTCTCTGTCAGTATTAACTATTATATTAACGCCTAGTATTATTGTGCTGACATTTCAACTGACATTTTATATTTTCTTCCTGAGCTATGAATCTAAAGAAAAAGAGGTTTTTTTTAGGTTAAAGGGACACATGGCAATCTTGAAGTTTTCGTCAAGCATTAACATTAGCGCCTAGATTTATTAATCCAGTATCACTTTAACTTTAAACCTGGTCGCATATATTTAAATTCAAATTTGAGTTTTCACATTTTTAGCTCTACTGGCCAGCATAGCTAATGGGATAACATTTTTTGATAACTTTAATCTCTTTGTTTTGGTACTTGGTCATATGTATTGTTGGCATTCTTTTTTTGTCGTTCATCACTGAACGACAAAATCTACTAAGGTCAAGGTCATATTTGTCTTATTTTCCCCAAACTTAACCTTGGTAAGCATGGTTAGGTAACTTAACCTCAGTTAACTTTATATGATTGTCTCACTTTATATCTTTGATACTTGGTCATATGTATTGTTGGCATTGGTGGACATCGCCGGACGACAAAAAATACCAAAGTCAAGGTCATGTTTTGCATTATTTTCTCGAAACTTAATCTTAGTTAGGTAACTTAACATTGGTTAGGTAACTTAACCTCAGTAAACTTTATGTGTTTGCCTCAATTTATGTCTTGGATACTTTGTCATATGTATTGTTGGCATTGGTGGGCATCGCTGAACGACAAATACCAAAGTCAAGGTCTATTTTACATTATTTTCCCAAAACTACACCCTGGTTAAACCACTTAACTTCTTATGACTACCTCGCTTTTATTTGTTTGATACTTGGTCATATGAAGTGTTGTCTTTGGTGGACATCATTTAAGCACAAATTTAATCAAATATTCATTAGCCGTATGCCGCGGTGGGCGAGACACCCTCAGACCGAGGTCTTGTTTTGTTTGTTTTCCCATAGGCCAGTTTTTGAGGGCAAAGGACAGTTTAAAACAGCGCTTTAATTAAAAAGTGTTGATATTTGTAAGCACATGTCACTGAGTGCTAAATATTCCATTAAACAGTTTCGTTTTTTGCCAAGCAATACTTTTTTTATGGATGCTAATGGGAGATAATTTGATGATTAAAGCTGATACCTACACAATCGATGTTGTGTTTTTGTGTGATTTTTTCGGGAGCAACATATAGAGAATATTGTCTTGGACAAATTTAGGTAATTTTCGTAGATTTAATGTGTTTTTACCAAAAATGCATGGTTTAAGAAAAAGGCCCCTGTGTACTGAACTTTTCAAAAAAAATAATTGTTTTGACAGGTGTAGGTGCAGGTGGTGGTCTAACAATATATCATTAATTATTTCCTGTATTGCTGTCTAACTGTCTATGTAATAAGGGAAAGAAAAAGGGGTACTTCTTATTTTTGCTCAGTTATTCAAATGTTAACAGAATTCCTGGTGTATGAGGCCCTTTAGGGTGAGGTGCATGTTCCCTTGCTCTCTGAACATAATTATGACCCAAAGTTTTTTGTTCCCTAAATGTATTTTTCTATGTTCCTTTGTTCTCCAAAAATATTTGCAAATCTTCCCCAGATATTATTCTGATGAAATAACCAACCATTTGGCCTAAAATAATTATAGTTTTGACAACACTGTTATCACCATTTGTTTGAAATGTTAACTTTTTGTGAAAGTTTTGGTGTTATTTTCTGTAAACTCATGTTCTCCTGTTCCCTGAAAATATGACAATGTTCCCTTATTCCCGGAAAATTACAATGTTCCCTTGTTCCACACAAATAAATGGCCATGTTCCCCCAAAAACCCTTTGTGGTTTTGGGCAGATTAAAACACAAAATATAAAAAAAATATTTCAGTCAGCTCTCTTGTCTTGATGTAGCTTGTTATTGTAAAATTGAGGTTCATGTATTTCGGGGACAAAACTAATATATAATGTACGGTAACTTAAAACCTTAATTAGTGTCAGTTTTACAAATTAGACATGTCCTGAATGTATTAGGTTTAAAAAATACGGCAAGCCATTTAATCGCTATTTAACGATATCGATAATTCAATTATCGATATCAAAAATTTAATTACTGATATCAAAAACTCATTTATCGATATCGCTAATTCTATTAGCGATATTGGTAATTCAATTCTTGATATCGCTAAGTTACATATATTTCGATATCAAGAATTGAATTATTGATATCGCAAATTCATTTTTTGATATGCTAATTCAATTTTTGATATCGCTAATTTCATTATGATTTAGGGATATCAACAACTGAAAAGCAATTATTGATATCAACAATTCAATTTTTGATATCAATAATTCAATTTTTGATATCAATAATTCAATTTTTGATATGGCTAATTCAATTTTTGATATCGCAAATAGAATTATTGTAAAAGTGACTTCTCCCTTTTAAAAAAAAAAATGGCCCTAGCTTCTTCAAAAGGATACCAGTCTCGCGCTCAATTCAACATGGCGTGGATCAGCAGATCTTATCCTGTAATTGAATTAGCAATATGCTTAATAGTGATTAAATGTGAAAACGGCTTGCCATATAAAACGTTATACATGTATGTTGATTTGATGCCGACTAGTAATTTGGCATTATAGGTATTTATCCAGAAGACAGAGTGTTTCAAATATGAAATGTGCGCGAACATCAGATGTTGCATTACGCAGTCCACTCATCCGGCATGTGGACAGTTGAGCTAAACAGGAAAGAGATGGTCATGTCAATATTAATAATAATAATAATGAATACAATGAAAAACATAATGAGTCAAGGTATATTTCAATGTAAAGCTGTATTTGCATAAATAACAAGACATGAGATTGTAACAATTATCACAACACTTGGTGCAAAAATTGCAAAGATTACATAAAACTTACCACTACCACAATAGATCACTTGGTGCATTGAGTTGGGGGTTGATGGCACCCCAACACAAGAAAGGTTATATGGCACCAAACAGGAATGAACATGCCAGGTCCAACCTCCATTTACATCAAGATAAAATATGGAGAATGGGCCTAGAACCTTCTAACCTGCAGAACTGCAGAGCTACTTCAAATTCTATAGTAGACACTCCATTTGAGAAGGAGCCATGTTCCCACGTTTACACATGCAGGGTCATGATGAAGACCTTTAATGAGCATGACAGAAAATGACAAAATGAACATGATCCCCTCCCCAACCGTCTAACAGAATTTACAATGGACTTTTCTACACCCAGTAACCAAACGTGGCAACACTTGGTGCATAACACTTTGTGCAGATTTGGCAAAGATTGCATAAAACTAAACATTACCACAAAAGAACACTTGGTGCAGAAATGGCAAATATTACATTCAAGAATGTCTGCCTGTCCGCAATAAGTGTATCGCCTATATAGCCATCAATAAATGAAATGTTAAAGGGAAAACAGGGCCATAATTTTTCTAAAATGCAAAGAGGGATTTGTTAAACATTTGTACGAATGAGTGAGTGAGTGAGTGAGTGAATGAAACTGATGACAACTTTAAAGGGACACATGGCAGTCTTGAAGTTTGTATCAAGCATTCAAATTAGCGCCTCAATTTATTAATACAGTATCAGTTTGACTTTAAACCTGCTAGCATA
The DNA here is from genome assembly GCA_037043455.1 of Cyrtodaria siliqua. NCBI lineage: Eukaryota > Metazoa > Mollusca > Bivalvia > Adapedonta > Hiatellidae > Cyrtodaria > Cyrtodaria siliqua. The sequence goes on along the minus strand of JAWPHD010007037.1, from coordinate 4,616 downwards.
CAATTAAATGACATTTTGAGTTTTCAATTTTTCTTTGTTATTCTACCAATTGTTTCAGATCTATTATTGGTGAAATTATATCAACAGTTAGTAATATATAAACACAATTTGCATTGAACTATTCTAATAATTAATATGAATGACTGCAAAAATGCAAGTTATGTAGAAAAACTAATGGGACGACGCAAGTTTTAAACAAATCAAGATTGCCATGTGTCCCTTTAATGCAAAACTGTCACGTAAATGTTGATGCTGCCGCCATCGCTGTCGGCTTACCCGTAGAGTGATACTTATGTCTCGCAACCTTCTCTGAAGGCAAAACAAAAACTAACCATTACCACACCAGAACATTTGGTCTAGTATATAAACCCGGATAAACATTTACAGACAATTACCTGTATATTATTAAAGCACCTCCAAGATTATAAGAAGACTTGAGAGTTTTAAGCGAAAAAAAGACCGAAGCATTGTGGTGTAGTGGTTATAGCAAAGGTTGTCACTTGTAACCCTTGCCTGACGAGCAAATAATGGGTAGTGCTACGACTGATTGACCAGTGTCAGAATAATGTGACTGGGTGGGTGGGGGTATCATGTCTACTACGGCGTGGTATTCCAGTGTGGTAGCACTATAAAGAAACCATTGAGTTCGCTGCTTCAAGTAGACATATCATCACATCACACAACAACACACAGATAAAAGTCCAGACACTGTGCCTATAATCGTCGGATAGGACGCCTGTCGTAGGTGGAGGGACTATAATCTTTAGAAATACACACACACACACACAAGCGAAAAAAAGGCCCATAATTTCCTTCAAATTTTATCATAATACATGTATATACAGGTTTGCACATGCTCTAAGTTTGATGCATATTCATTTTATTTCCCACCAATCCATTTACCGTTACAAAATGCAACAAAACGTGAAGCCTAAGTGGGGTTAGGGTGAGGGGAATAGCTTCAAAATACATTTCTAAATCGCTCAAAACTACTTATTTAGGGTTCAATTTTTCAAAAAAGCGGAAATTTGCCAACCTTGGATGTAAAATAAACTTGTTCGCACAATCATGTCCTAGATTTTGTTGATATAAATCTATATTTAATTTTGTTTTGATAGGCCTAACAGTTTTTGAGGAGTTAAAGACATAAGGACGGACGTAAAAAAAAGGGTCGAAAAACAGGCAAATTATAACATAAAATGCTGTCAATATAAATGTATAAACCATAAAGGTGTGGATAGGCATGACTGTTTTTAAAAAGCTTAAAATGACCCAAAAATTTTGTATCAAAATTTAAGTTGAGCACTGGCTTGGTTTGAAATCATGTGCATGTCTGCATGTGTGTGAAGAGTGTAATGCTAACAGTAGATAAGATTGGAAATGTATCCATCGGATATGGATGCCTCAATTGAAAACACTATGCGGAAAACTTAAAATATGAGGAAAAACGATTCTGGTGCCGAATCGATATGCACATGTAGCATCATAGGTAAGAATCCTGTTTTGAACCAATTGATTGCAAACTGTTGGTGGAGATAGACAAGCTTTTCGGGATGGATGGACAATCGGATGGGATTCGATGGTGGGGGCATAAAAAAAAAAAAGGGGAACAACAACTAAACGCAAAGCTGAACCAGAATAACCCAATTATCACAACAGGTCAAGGTTGTCCATTGGCTTCGTCTTTTTTATTAAATGTGTAAATACATGACGGCATGTTTGTACCAGTCCTTCACAGTTTGAAATAGTATAGACTAATTTGAAAGACAGGTTTCAGCAAAGTTAACTCAAACCTAAACCAGAATTACTGAATTACACATTTGTTAAGGTAGGTCAAGGTCAGTCAGCATGACCTATATTTGGTTTTATTGCGTAGTGATGGCAATATGTACATAACTATTACCTTTATAGAAGAGTGTAGGGCCAATAATTATTACTACACAGCAGCAAACGCAGTTCCTTATCACAAAATCTTGATACGTAAATCTAAACCAGAACTATTAGCAGGGGTACCACCTTAACTCTCTTGCAGTTTGTGCAGGTGTGCTAAAATGCATTTCCAGATACAGATATAGTACTGTTACAGATTTGCACATTCATATGACATTTTGTGCTTTAACACAATCCATTCTCTTATCAAAGCAAGGACACTTATATAACATCTAGATCTAAAGCACGTGTCACTTTTAAGAGATTATTCTCCAAATAAAAATGGCCTAGACATGGTCACCGTAAATTGTCAACTGCTTTAGAAACTAGAAATTTTCATGATAAACAAATGCATTTTTATTTACATAATTATATGGAAATGTATGCGTATTTTGTTTATGCTGAAGTTCAATAAATACAATAATAAATTCAATAATAAGATAAATCACAAAACCTATAACGTCACATAACTTCAGAAAGCGTGCATTAGCGTGACATCATTGACATTAAGTGGATTATTGAAAAATGTATAATTGTGTTATTACACCCCAAGGCTGCAAGTTACACTAATGACAATAATTGCGTTAACTTTACCATAAAGCTAGCATCGTGGCAGGTGTGAGAATCAACATTTTTTGTTCTATGCATGTCCTATTCATTGAATGAACTCTACCCAAGGCGTCTGTGAACACTGACACATGCATTGTTCAAAGAAGACGCCTTATGCCACCAATTTCGATGAAAATTAGTTCATAGTAAACAAACGTATTTATTTATTTATAGTTGTGTATGTGATAATGAAGAAATAAACCACACAATTCAGTCTGCATTGATACAATATGTGAAAGAGACAAATGTATCAAATATCCATGTGATATGATTAAGATACTATTGTTTTGGCACTTGTTTGAGCCAAAGATTTTTTGGACTGTTAAGACAAAATTCAACTAGTACTAAAATATGTATACCACTGAAACAGACATTTTTAGTGGTAAATAAAAATACCTTACTTTTCCAAATCGGTTGAGAAATAAAAATTTCACATGCAAAAGTTGTTTTTGATAGTGCCTTTCTGCTGCGTAAAAAAATTGAAAAATATATTCAAAAATGATTTTAATGTGTTGAATTAATGTAAATGAAAACACTCTGAAAGTTTTATGGCAAAATATGAAGGCTAACTGAAGTTATTTGAGATTAATTGATTTGCTGTTGTCCCGCCAACAAGGAATTTACATAGGAAAAGCTCCATCAAAAAATCATTTTGGCAGGAAAATATTTATTTCTCAATCGATTTTCAAAAGTAAAGTACCGGTCGTTTTATTTACCACTAAAAATGCCAGTTCTAATGATATATAACTGATGTACGTATTATTTAAATTTCTCAAGCTACTGCAGAAAAACCTTTGGCTGAAACAAGCGCCCCAAACAATACATCATATATACACGCAAACCATTTTTCAATCACAATTTTTTTTTAAATTTGTAATGAACATGGAATTACAGTTTAACAGATATAGGTACAAGAAGCTGTTGAAATTTTATCTGAATTACAATTAACACATCACCGGGATTTTTTTCGAAGTGTTTACAAAGAAATCCGGGATCACCCTACAGTAATCCTTACTATCAAATAGATCATTCTGGGTAGACTCCATAAGATAGCCCGTTAATGGCCACTCCCAAAGGAGCATCTTGGACCTGCAAACCTTCGTTAGATGATGGTGCAGGAATACGGTATGTTGGGATAACAGAAGCATGAATATTCGTCAGTCGTCGTTAGACTCGACAAACTTTACTGTAAAGAATCCTATGGTATCGGAATCAGTGTCCATAAGCGTTCACGGACCTGTAAACTTACAACTTGATGATGGCGCAGGATTACGGTATGTTGGGATAACAGAAACATGAATATTCAACATCTGTCATTAGACTTGACAATTCCGCTATAAAGAAGCCTATAGTATCGGTGTACATAAGCGTTCTCAGACCTGCGAAGTTACCATTTTATGATGGCGCAGGAATACAGTATGTTGCGATAACAGAAACATGAATATTCATCAGCTGTCGTTAGACTTGACAAATTTTACTATAAAGAAGCCTATGGTATCGGTGTCCATGAAATATTTGGACTTGCTACTGGAGCTACTTGGGTCAAATCTCTGTAAGAGGCCCAGCTGCTCAGTGGTGAGGCCTTTACACGGGCGCCCTATCTCTCCAAGGTGAGGGGACTGAAAATATAAAATATACACATGTAGCAAATCTTAAACAAGTTCCTATTTAAACCCAAACTAGTTATCTTTTTTACTGAACACAAATAAGTTTTATGAAGGAACGAAAAGAAGTAATTGAGTTATTGTGTTGTGCGAAAATAGAAAGCAAGGTTTTTACTTTGCACTCCTGTGATTTATTTTTAATCCATTAATTATGTATAACTAGGGATCTTCCCCTCACCAAGTTGTGTGTGGCCTTCTGTACTAGAACTACCGTGCAGATTCTTGCATACAAGATAACGATATGTGTTTTGTATGAGTGTTGAAAAACCTGTTCTTGCAAACTGAATAAGGTTATCTATGTTTTACACAAATGAAGGAAAGCCTAATCTTACACATGGGGGCACATAAAAGTCACGTGCATCAAAAACGATGTTGGCAACATCAACAGATTCATGTTTAATGGTATGCACGAAA
>JAWPHD010007036.1:0-135320 GCA_037043455.1 Cyrtodaria siliqua | reverse complement strand
TCATTATTGTGTATAACTAGTGTGTATAATTATTGTGTATCATTATTATGTATCATTATTGTGTATCATTATTGTGTAGTATTATTTGGTATCATTATAATATATCACTATTGTGTATCACTATTGTGTATCATTAGTGTGTATCATTATTATGTATCATTATTGTGTATCACTATTGTGTATCATTATTGTGTATCACTAGTGTTTATAACTATTATGTATCATTATTGTGTATCATTATTATGTATCACTATTGTGTATCATTATTGTGTATCATTATTATGTATCACTATTGTGTATCATTATTGTGTATCATTATTGTGTATCATTAATGTGTATCATTAGTATGTATCATTATTATGTATCATTATTGTGTATCACTATTGTGTATCATTATTGTGTATCATTATTGTGTATCACTATTGTTGATCATTATTGTGTATCATTATTGTGTATCATTATTGTGTATCATTATTGTGTATCATTATGTATCATTTTTATGTATCAATATTGTGTATCGTTATTGTGTATCGTCATTATGTATCATTATTGTGTTATTGCGTATCACTATTGCGTATCACCATTGCGTATCATTATTGCGTATCACTATTGCGTATCATTATTTTGTTATTGCGTATCACTATTGCGTATCATTATTGCGTATCACTATTGCGTATCATTATTGCGTATCACTATTGTGTATCATTATTGTGTATCATTGTTGTGTATCACTATTGTATCTTTATTGTGTATCACTATTGTGTATCATTATATCATTATTGTGTATCATTATTGCGTATCACTATTGTGTATCACAATTGTGTATCATTATTGTGTATCACTATTGTGTATCATAATTGTATATCATTATTGTGTTTCGTTATAATGTATCATTAACGTGTATTCTGATCGTATATCATTATTATGTATCATGCTTATGTATCATTATTATGTATCATTATTGTGTTTCATTATTATGTATCATTATTGTGTTTCATTATTATGTATCATTATTATGTATCATTATTGTGTTTCACTATTACGTAGCATTATTATGTATCATTATTGTGTTTCACTATTATGTATCATTATTATGTATCATTATTGTGTTTCACTATTACGTAGCATTATTATGTATCATTATTGTGTTTCACTATTACGTAGCATTATTATGTATCATTATTGTTTTTCACTATTACGTATCATTATTATGTATCATTATTGTGTTTCACTATTATGTATCATTATTATGTATCATTATTGTGTTTCACTATTATGTATCATTTTTATGTATTATTATTGTGATTCATAATTGTGTATAATTTTGTACCATTAGTATGTATCATTATTGTAATTGTGTATCAATAGTATGTATTATTTTTATGTATCATTATTGTGTATCATTACTGTATATCAATATGTATCATAGTTGTGTATCATTGTTATGTAACATTATGAATTATAAATGTATCTTTTATTGTATATCCGATTATATGCTAATCTCTGAAATATAAAATATGACAAATACTAATATTACCTACACAAACTTGGTGTCTCATTGCATTTCGAAAATTAACACTTTTAAGGAAAAACGCATGCATGTATGTATCAGTTTACGAATACATCTTATAAAAAATATTTATATAACACGTTACTGGTGTCATGGTAACGGAGTCGCACAACATCTTTTGAATGTTATATGACATATTAATAGTATATCTAAGTGTACAGGTTATATTTTCGCTATGGTATCATTAATGAATTAAGATATCTTTAATTCAACTGTAAGATAGTAATTATTTATATCATAATTCGGCTTCTTTGAAACTACCTGTATAAGGCCCCTTTCCCACCCAAATTTCTTTTAAAATCATGCAGTTTTCCCCATTTTTACACTTATCTCTGGAAATTCCCCCCCCCCCCCCCCCCCCCCCCCCCCCATTTACGCCAAAAGGTCCCTACCTTCCCCAAAAGTGGTAAAAATGCCTTATCATTAATTACCATTAATTATCATTAATTATTCATATATATCTTAAACGCGTTTATGCCCCCCCCCCCCCCCCCCCCCCCCCCTCCCCCCCCCCACCCCAAAAGTGGTAAAAATGCCTTATCATTAATTATTCATATATATCTTAAACGCGTTTATGATATCAATAATTCATTTAAATATATCTCATATTCCATGTCATGATATCTTAAATAGTTTCATAACCATAAGAACGGCAACCCCCCCCCCCCCCCCCCCCCCCCACACACACACCACCACCACCACCACCACCACCACCACCACCACCACCACCAAAAGTGGTAAAAATGCCTTATCATTAATTATTCATATATATCTTAAACGCGTTTATGCCCCCCCCCCCCCCCCCCCCCACTTCCCCCCCCCCTCCCCCCCCCTCCAAAAGTGGTAAAAATGCCTTATCATTAATTATTCATATATATCTTAAACGCGTTTATGATATCAATAATTCATTTAAATATATCTCATATTTCATGTCATGATATCTTAAATAGTTTCAGATCTCCATAACCATAAGAACGGCAATGTTGACATAATATCTACTTCGATTTATAGATTTCTTCATGGATATCCACAGATAATTATTAAATATCCATAATTCACTTGCATTATGATAACCGTAATTCATTTTAGGATATCTATAAATCGAGATAGATATTTTATATTCAAATTAAAGATATACACAATTCATTTAAAGATATCGGTATAAACGGTGAAGAAAAACCAACAACTTAAACGGTGCCCCATACATAAACACAAAGCAACGTACGTGCTCATACGCAAAACAACATGTACACTCTTTGATTTTGTTGTTTCCTTGGTGTTTTTGTCATAATTAGCACATATTAGGCCATATCATTTATTACCGGAGATCAATCTTTAGAATGATTTTGATTTACAATGCTGAACAACGACACCCTATCCTGGTAACTAGGTTTTGTATAATAATTAACATAAACATTTATAAAATGTGTTTAGCTCAACAAACCGTTTAATTTGTCATTCTTTAAAAACTATTATTCAAGTATATTAGGTATCTCTATGCATGTTTCCCTCGTTACAGACATCACGCATTGACGTTGAGTCGGAAGATGGAGTCAAAATAGAACCATTACAGTCTAGCAGGGTTTACATAGACTCGCTAAAGGAGCCTTTTACGGACGGGTACGTACGCCATACTTTGATCTAAATTAGAGAAAATTATACCAAGTTATTATTTCAATATATTTCAGTCTAGCGCGGATAAAATTAAAATTCTATATAATTGCAGTTTAATTAAGCGATATTCTATCTAGCAATAATTGACATTGATTCAATACATTAATCAAAGCATGAACAATTTACTGACGCAGGTACGTCTGTTAAATTAATTGTGAACGCTGTGAAAGGTATATCATCGACGCATGGTAGAATACAGTTGAAATAAAAACTCGATACGTGTATAATTAGCTAATCTTCTTTTTGAATTGCGAAATTAGAGATTTCGTTCGTGATATCAATTAAATTTAGCAGTAATTACTTGTTAAAAAAGGTCATCAGCCCCCGCAAAGGAGACTTTCGGCTCCTATATTGAGCTGTCTGTTGCTGCTGTTTTCAATAAACGATACAGGCATTTATATAAAATATTCTGACAAAATTTTATTTTTTTAACAACGTGATCAAATTCACAATGTTGGCATTGTTCCTCCTTTCCGTTTGAGAAAATCCAAACGGTTTCCTTCGTACCATGGGACGTGCGTGGCGGCAGAATACCAACGCGAAGTTAAAAGGCTACTAAATGGAATTACTTACATACGACATTGTTTGCTGCAACGTGACAACTCTGCCAATCTCTTTAGGACCGCCACTTCATGTTCATTTTGTCATTTTTTTTATCATGCTCATTCAAGGTCTTCTTCATGACACCGCATATGCAAATGTGAATACGTGGCTCCATCGTTAATGGTGTGTCTACAATAGAATTTGCAGCAACTCTGCAGAACGTTAGAAGGTTCTAGGCTCATTCTCCGTATTTGTATCTAGATGTAAATGGAGTATGAGCCTGGCATGTTCATCCCTGTTTCGCGTCCAATATCCTTTCTTGTGTTGGTGCGCCGTAAAACCCCAATTCAATTCAATTAAAATCAGACCCTTTATAATGCTACGATACTCTACACTGCTAATGCCTATATCGGAGAGTATCAAATCGTAATTGGGATATGATTTAAATGAGATTGCAATTCTATAGGTCGACAATTGTAGATGAAGCATGGTCATTGAAAATAAATTCAGTTCCTATTTGGAGCCATACGTCTTGCTGGTGCACCGTGAAACCCAACTCGGTCAGTCAGTTTTTCAAACTACATATTCGATTTTTTTCTGAAAAAGAAAAAAAAAAGTTTATAGAACACAATGAAGTTATTTAAATGGACGCATGGCAATCGTGATTTATGTTTTTGAAAACTCACGGCGTCCCGTTAGTTTTTCTACATAACATTTGTTTAATCATTAATATAAATTATAAGAATAGTATAAAGCAGATTGGCTTTGCATAGTATTAATTGTTGATTATATTGCACCATTAATATAGGCTATTTAAACCTATGGTAGAATAAGACGGAAAAAATAAAAATTCAAAATCGTATTAAATTAAATGCATGCAGGTTTAAAGTCAAAATGCTACCGGATAAATAAATCGAGACGCTAATTGCACTGCTTGATAAACACGTAACGATTGCCGTGTGTCCCTTTAAACGTTTTATGTTTACAAGATCACTTCCATAAAACCATGACCATATTTTTGATTTTTCAGCCATGCTTTAAAATTTGAGTTTAAAACACAGTCGGACAATGCCACCTTGTTCTACATTAACCGACGGAACGATGAATACGACATGGTATCTGGCGGCATCTACGAGGGATACTTACAATTTAAAATCCGCTGTAAGACATCGTACGCCGACCTGACCATACCAAAATATAGGGTGGACGACGGCGAATGGCATAAGGTACTTGTATATTATAGTAATAACTTTTCTTTTTCATTTTGTTTTTTTAACAATAATTAGAATGGTTATCGTACAAAAGAATAAATCAGTTTTAAAAGTTAATTAAGAATTCACGCTACGACACATTTAATATGCATTTATTTAACATCTATGTTGCAAATGCGCTGCGTTGTAAACCGTTTCGCGTGGTCTGCCTTCACTACAAAAAACCGTTATACATACCCTAGAATGTTCTGAAAAATGACGTTAAACACGCACAAAAAACATGTATACAAGAACTTTATTTATCACATAACGTCCCTTGTTAGCAGTGTCGAACACCCATTTAATATTATATTGTACGACACACGTGTAATACAACCTGGAACGATTTTGATTGGTTGAGTTAAACCTGTAACACTACGCAAGTTTATTAACTGAAACTATTTTATTTATTACAAATTCACCCAGATCTGAGTCATAAACTTATTATTTGTGACAGCTTATAAAAATAATGCACGTTATACAAAACATTGTTGTTGGTTTGTTAAAAAGTTGGCTTAAACTGCTATTTTGTGAAGAGATAAAACACGAACTCTTTTATACGCAACGTTATGTGTGAGACGCGACGTTACGACGTCACGTATTTTATGACGTTTTGGCGCTAAAGTGTGTCTGACGTCGTGGCGGTTCTATGTCCATCTGAATTATTTTTCACTAATTTGATTGCAGTGTTATGTGATAAAAAGGATCTTAAACTTGTTTCCATTCCATATAAGATTTATGAAACTCGTTATGGATTATTTTTAATTTTAACTCGCCAAAAGGCTCGTTAAAATTAAAATAATTCATAACTCGTTTCATAAATCTTATATGAAATGGGAAGTCGTTTAAGATCCTCTATATATGCAACGTAATGTAGACATACGTAACTGCAGTAAGTACGGTTTCTGAAACGGAACTAATTCGCGAACTACGACCAGTTACATTTTCGAGATCGTTTCTGATAGCCGTCCGTTTTTCTTGCAGATAAAATTTCAGCGCAGACATAACAAGGGTATATTTATGTTGGACGACGAAGAGTTCTTTGAGCAGTATTACGTAGGGTGTGGCGGTTTTACGTCGGTAAATTTTGGCAGTACAAATGCCGAGCACGAATCTTCGTATAGTGTTCGAGAATTAAAGGTAAGCACAACATTTTAAAATACACGTCTGTGTAGTACAGAAATAACCATACGTACATACACCGATGGTAATAATTCTGTTAACTTTAACATGAAGTTATCAACATCATTGGCAGCACGAGAAGCAGCAAGCAGTTTGGTGTTCATCTTCTCACATGAAACATGTGAGAAAACACACTTAGTGGGGGATGCGAGACAGGCTCTGTCTTCGAACGGTGTCAATAAACATTAAAATAAAAGCGTGCACCGTAGGCGCCATTTGACTAAATATGCAAATCTCGTTCAAGCGTTGTTAACGTTCTGCGAAGAATCGCGTTTCTGAAACTTTTCAGCAAATAAAAAAATGCTGAATAAACAGCTGACACGCAATATATGGTGTGAGAATTGTAATTCAATCAATAGACTGGTAATTGGTTGTCAAGTAAAAGTTGCTATTTTGGATCGGTCTACCCTCTGGATATGGCACCGGACTCTCTTTCCCCTAACCGACACCATAGAATTATAGATGTATGTACATGTATGTATGTATATGTATGTGTACATAGGTATGTGCATGAATGTGTACATGTATGTATATACTATTGTATTTTCAGATATGTTTTGTCACAATGCTAGAAATTTTTTATATGTTGTCATCTTTCTTCCTTTTTATTGTAATTTGTATTTGTCTTTTTTGTTTTCAGTTATCTTAAATTCCGAAATTAACTATTGGTTACAGAAACTCATACTAAAACCATTATATTTTGTAATAATCGGTACATTTTTATATATATTTCGTATTGGTTTCCAGTATGATTTTCTTTCTATTTATTCTTTTTTTTTTTCTCACTTAAATTCTTTCTGACAATAAAACGTGTTAATAATAAACAGTCACTGTACACATATTTCAAAGATTCTAAGTTAATTGTCAAACCAATATATGCAAACTGTACTACATTTCTACATTTTATGTTATGTTTGATATGAATGTATTGTTTATATGTACCTTGATACGGGAGAGGTCTTACATAGGCATTGCCTGTTGTCCAATCCCATTCAGTACTTGAATAAAATATTGTTTAAATAAATAACCGACACCATTGCTTTTAAGTTGGTTTACTCTTTGGGCATGGCAATCGACTCCTTTCCACCAACAGGCACTATTGAGAAGTTGGTGTACCATTTGGTCATGGCACCGGACTACTTTCCCCTCTACCATTCACTATGATAAGTCGGTCTACTCTTTCGTTATGACACCGAACTCCCTTTTCCCTACCCGGAAATCATTTATTATACGCTGGTTTACCCTTTAATTATAGTTTTTATTAGTGTTCGATACTTTTAACTTAGGTCAATGCCGCTAACATATATAATCCCAGAAGAAAAAATATATAATTAATTGCATGGACATTTTAACGTTCATTGAAAGTCAACCGACGCTGATAGAAATATATTAATTTAAAGTTCAATGACAAATACTGATTGTTAAACTAACATTCATGCGAATAAACAAAAAGTTCAGCGACCTCGAATTAGATTAAAAATAATTAAAACAAAACAAACAATGACAGATAAAGACTTTCGCATCTTGTATTTCGACGAATTTCAGATTTCGACCAAATAGTAATTGAGGTAACAATTTTTAGTGTGCTTAACAGGTATTCCGCATTGTTTTTCTTCACAAATCTATCTTGCATGGTAAAAGTTATTTGTTTAAAGCAGCTATCCCGCCAACAACAGGTAATTTTTACAACATATGTACACCTTTTCTAAACATACTGACGACGAGGTATATAATTATATATCTTACATGTTTTGAGAATCAAAACTCTATAGACGCAATATAACCGGCTTTAACCAGCCAAGACAAACCCCAAAACTAGAGGCTGAATTAAGAGTTACCAACTTATAATTCATTTTACGCATATTCAGTTACGGGTATTTTAAGAACCCATGAACAATCCTATATTTTATCGACACATGTTCATTATTATATGATTTTTTTTGTATGGTGTTTTACGTCATTTTCAACACATGTAAGGTTACATATGACGGTCGATTTTTTTGTGGTGGAGGCAGACCACCCACTTTTCCTGGATAGAACCAGTACTGTACACCTCCCGCCATCGTAAGAATCGACACTTCCTATTATTATATGACCTGAACACCTAGATAGAGTTTTTATAAACGAATTTTTGGCGGTTTAGTTTCTTTAAATAACAGTCTACAGTTAACGGAAAACTATCGTTAAAATAAAACCACGATTTAACCACTTTTAAAGCAAATATTAAATTCGTCGACTGTCTGCAGAGTCCACATATGACCTATTTTAGGCTTAATCATGTTTTATGACAGGAAGCACCCGGATTTAAAACAGTAATAAGCGACGTTTAAAAAACAATCGCCATAAAGGCACGTGCGATGAAACGCTTACAAATGCCTAGCTGCGAGGATCGGAGCTCTTATGGTATAGGGACATACCACTATAAGAGCCATGATTCTCACGTCTAATGAAATACCCGGGTGTGACGGCGCTATTTGTCCGCACGGTGCTTTTTGTCGCCAAAGTTGACGCTTTTTGCCGACAAAACGCGCCGCACACAAATTTACTTTTTTCCGACTAAAACACCTTGCGTGTAAAAAGCGGTAACTTGTGAGGACAAAACGCGCCAATTAAAAAAAAGCGATCAAAAAGCGCCGCAGACAAAAAAAGCCGTCACAACCGGGTTTTCATCGTCAGCGATATGAAATGGTGTTTTACGTCCCGTTAACAAATCATATTAGGTTATATTGGGACAGCAACCTCAGAGGAGATGAGATGAATGACGAAATTTCCCATCAGACGTGCCTCCGCCGGGGAGCGAATCCGTGGGGCAGAGGTCTGTAACTCTAAAGCAAAGGCCGTATTCACTGAGCAACCCTCAGCGCTGCGGGTTCGAATCCCACTTGGAGCTCCACTTGTAAGTGAGGAAGTGTCGATTCTTACGGATGGCGGGAGGTGTACAGTACTGGTTCTACCCAGGAAAAGTGGTGGTTTGTCTCCACCACAAACAAATCGACCGTCGTATATATCCTTACATGTGTTGAAAATGACGTAAAACACCATACAAACAAAAAACGAACTGAGCAACCCAGCATTTCGAAATGCGTATCGGATTTCGATCGAAGTAAACAAAAGCTTAAGATCCTGCTGGTAGTGTTTTCATAGCCAAATAAAATGCACGTTAATTAACAATGGTGTCAGAGACGATGTACTCAATAATGTATTATTTACCTGCGGTTTTATTTCCCTATTCACATTCATGTGTATTCAATAATTAAATAAGTACGGATTAGAGGATATAGATTAAAGGATTAAGCTTACTTGGAGATACCAATTGCGTTTTTAAGTGCGCTACGTGAATGCTTTCTTAATTTCTTATTAATTATTGATAGAGTGTCAACGTCCATTCTTAAAAAATGTAATGATTTTTTTTTCGTTTTACATAACAATTCATTAAATTGAAATGTCAGTTTTTGACAGAACTATTTACGTTATTGCTATGTAAATTTATTTTTTATCATTCAATGTACGGGGCAGGTTTTTGAGAAATTGCATTTAAAAATGGGGGTTTGAGAATTGTTCACTTCGTCACTTTATGTATTTCGATTAAAAGTAAATTATATATTACATAGTTACATTACGTTGTTCCGCCTTAATTCCATTAAGCGATGGGAAAGCTTGTTTTAAAGAGAAGGATTTTTTAACGGATATTTCGACAATTAAACACTGAAAAAATGTGATAACCTGTTTAAAATGACATATTAAATGTTAATTTTACAATATGCAAACTTTTTAAGCCGAATCCTTATTTCATACCCCAGTCAACCCCCTTTTCGCTTCTTGGAGAAGGGGTTGGATGGGGTATGAAAGTTAATACTCGGACCACGTAATGGAAAAGTGTGAAACAAACACAAGAAATAGTACAGGTTAATCCGTTGAAGTGTTGTATATATATTAAAGCACATTAAAACTAACATTAAAAGACTCAACAAAAAGTGTGGTTCAATAGATTACAACCAAATTATAAGTCAATAATATCTTTGAAAAATAAATAATTAACAAAAACCGCGCCCAATATATAGTACAGGGCAATCCATTTAAGTGTTATATATATGTGATACACATTAAATAAAGTTAACAAGCTTATCTAAAACGGTCGCTTTTTTGTTATAAAATAGGTAACTAAATCCAAAATAAACTCAAATAAAGTAGGACAGGTGTGCTTCGGGTGAATATGTATAAAATAAAGATCTCCAAAATACCATAAAATTATAAATCAAATAGGCGATAAGTACTCTTGAATTTAAACCTACTATTGTGAACATCAAATCTTTCTTTAACAACTTTTAAAGACCTTATTGACTTTTTATTATTATATCAATATTTTCTTACATTGCATCATTAAACAAACCTACGTGCCTCCAGCCTGGTTAAAGACCGTGATATGTTTTTATAAAATGAGTAATCAAAATAATCCACAGTTATTAACACCGTGTGCACTATTATATTTGGTTTAGTGTTCTTTCGGCGTTTGAGAACTAAAATCGAAGCGCTATACAAATATACTTTATTATTTAATAAACAAGCATGCGTATTACGAAGGATTATGCCATTTTTACTATCCATATTAATAAGAAACGTGGCCAGATTTTCAACAGATGTCCTAGTACATGTGACTCTGAACTGAAGGTCAATGTCATCATGGACATATTTGTATGGTTGGATAGCCGTAACAACTGTGCAAATTTCAAATCAACCCGTTGGCTTCAAGTTATGATGTTTTGGAGATCCTCGCACAAACTTAACCAAAAGTTGACACCGCCCGCTCATCCACCGACACTCGTCGACCTAATAACCGGATTTTTCTTTGGTATGCACTCGAGACGAAAGTCTGTTTCAGGATGTCATGCATATAGGAATATATGGGCGCCTGCTGAGAAAAAAGATAAACGTTGCACTCAAAATATATCCAAATATTGAATTGAATGTTGTTTAACGACTTAGCAACACGTAGTATTCTAGATTATTTAGAGCCGCCCAGAGGAGTAGGATACATAGAAATCCGGCATTCTGTCGACTCTTACTAACGAATAGACTCACGTGGTTCTTTAACGCGGTCTGAGGATAGACTCCGATATATGCCCCCCCCCCCCCACGCGGTCTGAGGATAGACTCCGATTTATCCCCCCCCCCCCCCACCCCCACCCCCACCACACACACATTTAACGTATTTAAGGTTTACTAACCCTAACCTTAATGGTGAAGATTTCTTTTAACATGCTCTATCCGACAATACAATGTAACCATGTTTGTTTAGAAGAAAATATGTTTATCTTTTTCAGGACAGAGACGGCCAACTGACAGGATGTATAAGAAAAGTGCATATCTCCACCGGTATAGACGCACCGCCACATTATGTCGCTGTCTCGGAGTGCAATTGACACTGATCATATCACTTTGTCAACAATTGATTTATGACGTCATTTGTACGTCTGTTTGCGCAAATTCCGTCCAATAAAACCGGTGTTGTTGTTAACTTACTTTGTTGTCAACCGTATGCATTGCTGTCAGCGTCAAAAGAGTGTCGCATAGCGATGATAACTCTTGGATACGTTTCCTTTTTTTAAATTCTGAGATTCCACCATGTGGTTTTCGCACCTTGTAATTATGAATGTTCAATGGCCTGTGGACATTACTAATCACCAGGCAAAACACGCTAATCATTTGCGGTGTATGCACGAGAAAATATCCAGCTGCTTCTCTACTGGTAAGCGAGTCGTCACAAGTGGTACCGAGCCTGAGACAAGCACGGTGTGTGATCATCCAAGAAGAGCAGGATCTAGTCCTAATGTTGGCTTCCTCCATATTCTTGTAAACATTGGAAGTGTTCGTTTTATGAATTGTGAATTATCTGGTGGGTCTACAGTTTTAATTTATCTGTACGCGGGCCAGTGGCATTGCTTGTTAAAAAACGCGATTTAAGCGCGGGCCAGCTGCATTTTGTTTTGATGGATACATATGGACATGGGTAGCTGCATCGCGTGGTAATATGAATATGGGGTAGCTGCATCGCGTGGTAATATGAATATGGGGTAGCTGCACTGCAAGATAGCGATGAACACTGGGTGGCTGCACTGAGTGTTAGTTAAATTAGGTGGGCCCGCGTGATCTCAACGCGAATAAGTTTCACTGCGTTAAATTGATCGTTTTATAAATGTTTTGCCTGTTTATAACTTATTTTCAAATATGTTTTGATTATATAAAACGTTTGTACTTTGACATTTTGATCACGCTTTTGTCGGAATCACAACCTAGCTAATATGCATGTTTACTAAGTTAGGTAAATACAACGTGCCTAATATAAGTGTTGTTATAATATACAGAATATATACTGAACAAAAAAAGTTCAGCACCACTTCTTAGAAACATAGATTAAATATGAACATTGATATAATTGTTTGAAGATATTAGAAATGCTAGGTAAGGATGTGATTTTCCAAAAAATGGGTTATTTTATTATTTTCTAAACGAAGTATCAGAATTATTTCTCATATATTAAAAACAACTTATATCATTATACAAACGTATTGCTTTGAACAAATGCAATGTTTGTCATGTTTGTCATTGACAAGAATTGGCCATTTTGTAATTGTTTAAAAACCGCTGAAATATGTTCACAAAGGAGTATTATTCTCAAACAGGAGCATTCCAAATTTCGCAGTTTTTAAATTACCTTCCTTTTCAATGAAATGAGAACGATTTTTGATAACCTATAAAAGTATGTTCACATCCTATTTGCTTTATTTTTATCACCGGCTTTGCCTACAAATGACTTTGTTGCATTATTATTGGTCATATATTTGTGACTTTATCATTGAACCCGAACAAATTTTGTATCTTGTCTATGGAAATGAAATGCATTTTATGTGCTAAATTTATTTTGCTCTCTCTCTATATATATATAGAATGTTGTCAAGCTCATGTGTTATTATTCATCATAAGCCTATAATGTGAGTGTAGCAAAACCCATATCTACGAAGTCGTACGCACGTTACCATACTTTAGTATTACCTGTTGTCGGTTTGAACGCTTATCATAGTCATACGTTTTCATGTAAAGTTTTAATTGCAAATTGTTCATCACTGCGTCATGAGTCATTTGACATATTTGCTTTCTTTATCATTTTCGCTTGTTTTCAGCGTATTTGAATCTCTTATCTCATAACCGCAATTTCAAAACTTGTTTTTATAAAATATGCAAATAAAGCACGTTTATTTATAACCGTTTTCGCTGATGATTCATTCGTTCCTGTTTGTGTAAACAACATGCCATAAATGTACCGTTACAAGATCATTAAATATAGGTTTAACTTTAAAAATAATAATAAAATAAATAAATACAAGAAACAAGTGGATCCGAAATCGCTCTAAATACAAGACACAGTTTATATTTGCTCAAGCGTGTTCTTGTTTGACAAATTCTTCATTATTGAATTTCATTCACGCTAAATAATCTATAGTTAGTTCTGAATGTTGTTTAACGGATCTTCTATAGTTAGTTTTGAATGTTGTTTAACGGCTCTTCTATAGTTAGTTCTGAATGTTGTTTAACGGCTCTTCTATAGTTAGTTCTGAATGTTTTTTAACGGCTCTTCTATAGTTAGTTCTGAATGTGCTCTTCTATAGTTAGTTCTGAATGTTTTTTAACGGCTCTTCTATAGTAAGTTCTGAATGTGCTCTTCTATAGTTAGTTCTGAAGGTTGTTTAACGGCTCTTATATAGTTAGTTCTGAATGTGCTCTTCTATAGTTAGTTCTGAATGTTGTTTAACGGCTCTTCTATAGTTAGTTCTGAATGTTGTTTAACGGCTCTTCTATAGTTAGTTCTGAATGTTGTTTAACGGCTCTTCTATAGTTAGTTCTGAATGTGCTCTTCTATAGTTAGTTCTGAATGTTGTTTAACGGCTCTTCTATAGTTAGTTCTGAATGTTGTTTAACGGCTCTTATATAGTTAGTTCTGAATGTGCTCTTCTATAGTTAGTTTTGAATGTTGTTTAACGGCTCTTCTATAGTTAGTTCTGAATGTTGTTTAACGGCTCTTCTATAGTTAGTTCTGAATGTTGTTTAACGGCTCTTCTATAGTTAGTTCTGAATGTGCTCTTCTATAGTTAGTTCTGAATGTTGTTTAACGGCTCTTCTATAGTTAGTTCTGAATGTTGTTTAACGGCTCTTATATAGTTAGTTCTGAATGTGCTCTTCTATAGTTAGTTTTGAATGTTTTTTAACGGCTCTTCTATAGTTAGTTCTGAATGTGCTCTTCTATAGTTAGTTCTGAATGTTTTTTAACGGCTCTTCTATAGTAAGTTCTGAATGTGCTCTTCTATAGTTAGTTCTGAAGGTTGTTTAACGGCTCTTATATAGTTAGTTCTGAATGTGCTCTTCTATAGTTAGTTCTGAATGTTGTTTAACGGCTCTTCTATAGTTAGTTCTGAATGTTGTTTAACGGCTCTTCTATAGTTAGTTCTGAATGTTGTTTAACGGCTCTTCTATAGTTAGTTCTGAATGTGCTCTTCTATAGTTAGTTCTGAATGTTGTTTAACGGCTCTTCTATAGTTAGTTCTGAATGTTGTTTAACGGCTCTTATATAGTTAGTTCTGAATGTGCTCTTCTATAGTTAGTTTTGAATGTTGTTTAACGGCTCTTCTATAGTTAGTTCTGAATGTTGTTTAACGGCTCTTCTATAGTTAGTTCTGAATGTTGTTTAACGGCTCTTCTATAGTTAGTTCTGAATGTTGTTTAACGGCTCTTCTATAGTTAGTTCTGAATGTTGTTTAACGGCTCTTCTATAGTTAGTTCTGAATGTTGTTTAACGGCTCTTATATAGTTAGTTCTGAATGTGCTCTTCTATAGTTAGTTTTGAATGTTGTTTAACGGCTCTTCTATAGTTAGTTCTGAATGTTGTTTAACGGCTCTTCTATAGTTAGTTCTGAATGTTGTTTAACGGCTCTTCTATAGTTAGTTCTGAATGTTGTTTAACAGCTCTTATATAGTTAGTTCTGAATGTGCTCTTCTATAGTTAGTTTTGAATGTTGTTTAACGGCTCTTCTATAGTTAGTTCTGAATGTTTTTTAACGGCTCTTCTATAGTTAGTTCTGAATGTTGTTTAACGGCTCTTCTATAGTTAGTTCTGAATGTGCTCTTCTATAGTTAGTTCTGAATGTTGTTTTAACGGCTCTTCTATAGTTAGTTCTGAATGTGCTCTTCTATAGTTAGTTCTGAATGTTGTTTAACGGCTCTTCTATAGTTAGTTCTGAAGGTTGTTTAACGGCTCTTATATAGTTAGTTCAGAATGGGCTCTTCTATAGTTAGTTCTGAATGTTGTTTAACGACTTTTCTATAGTTAGTTCTGAATGTTGTTTAACGGCTCTTCTATATTTAGTTCTGAATGTTGTTTAACGGCTTTCAACACATTTAAGCATATTTAGCGCCGCTTTAGAGAGAGGGAAAGGAATCCAGGAACCCGCTCTACTCTTACCAACGAATAGATTCCTATAGTTCGCTAACGTGCTTGGGGCATAGGCTTTAGTACATGGGACCGCCCGGTCTACGTCCCCATCCAACGGACGAGGCTAAAGACAATGTCTTGTCCAAGAACACATCGACAAAACTCAGTAGCACCGGTGATGCTTGAACCCGGTTCCTCTTGTTTTAAGTCCTACTCGCTATCCACTAGGCCACTAAAAATCAATAGTTAGTATCCATGTGAGTAAAGGAATAGCCCCCATGATATATTATATTTCTGCCATCTGCCAAATGTTGACCCATGTGAGTAAAGGAATAGCCCCATGATATATTATATTTCTGCCATCTGCCAAATGTTGACCCATGTGAGTAAAGGAATAGCCCCATGATATATTATATTTCTGCCATCTGCCAAATGTTGACCCCTAATCACTGAATTAGAAAAGTAGTAAAGTGCCTATCTTTTATTAATTTCACTTTTATTTACTTTTCTATTATCATGTGGGATCTGGAAGAATTATGAGTGTCAATCCATATCTGAACAGGGCTGATTTACCTTATGTAACAGAGGCTGTAAAAGACATTTCCCAATTGAAAACTTGACTGTATTCCTACCAACTGTGGCAGAAATGATTCCCAATCAGAAAGCAGCAGTCTCTCAGAATTTGAGAAAACGCATTAATTCTTCAATGTGTTTTTGACGGAGAAGTCAGTACTTGTAACAAATAATGGATGAAAATATAAATAAATCATAGTATTGTCATATTTACTTAATTTATGAAATCTTTAACTTTTCCCAAAATGAGAAATAATCGAGAATTTTTTCCGCAAATTGGACAGGCCTGTACTTCTTCCCAATTTTGTGGAAAAAAGCCCTGTCGAATGAAACCATCAAGCATCTGTCACAATTGAATATCCAATGTGCATATGCATTAAACTAGGCCCCTCCCCCCCCCCCCCCCCCCCCCCCCCACCATTATATGGTTAATGAAATAATTGTTGGTCTGGTAAATGCTCGACTCGGCTAGTTTATGATGTAGACATTTTTATGCCCCCTTCGGTGGCATATAGTAGTCGCCTTGTCCGTCCGTCAGTCCTTTCGTTCGTTCGTCCGTACACTCGTGTCCGGTTAATAACTCTGACAATAATGGACGGATTTCAAATAACTTGGCAAAATTGCTCGCCACAAAAAGACGTGTCGCGCACAAAATCCATGTCCGTGGCTCCAAGGTCAAGTTCACACTAAGAGGTCAAAGGTCAAAATGAAGTGCTTTCGTGTCCGGTTAATAACTTTGACATTCAAGGACAGATTTTCATATAACTTGGCACAAGTGCTCATCACAACAAGACGACGTGTCGCGCACAAAATTCAGGTCCGTGGCTCCAAGGTCAAAGTCACACTTAGAGGTCAAAGGTCAAATTGTTTTCGGTCAATAACTCTGGCATTCATGGACAAATTTTCAAATGACTTGGCACAAGTATACTCACCACAACAAGACGATGTGTCGCGCACAAAATCCAGGTCCGTGGCTGCAAGGTCAAGGTCACACTTAGAGGTCAAATGTCAAATCGTGTTTGGTCAATAACTGCATTCCTGGACGGATTTTCAAATAACTTGGCACAAGTGCTCACCACAACAAGACGACGTGTCGCGCATAAAATCCAGTTCCGTGACTCCATGGTCAAGGTCACACTAAGAGGTCAAAAGTCAAATCATGTCCGGTCAATAACTATGGCATGCCTGGACGGATTTTCAAATAATTTGACACAAGTGCTCAACACATCAAGACGATGTGTCGCGTACAAAATCCAGATATGTGGTCCCAAGGTCAAGGTCACACTTAAAGGTCAAAGGTCAAATCGTGTCCGGTCAATATGTTTGCATTCCTGGACTGATTTTCAAATAACTTGACACAAGGGCTCACCACAACCAGACGACGTGTTGCGCACACAATCCTGATCCGTGGCTCCAAGGTCAAGGTCATACTTAGTGGTCAAATGTCACTTCGGGGGTATTTGTCACTTACAGCGACATTTCTTGTTAATCTCTATTCCTAAACATCTCTGATGTGTTCTTGTTTTGTGATCGACGTACACTTTTATTGAATTTATGTACAACTGTTAAACCCCGTATGAATTGATATTTCTGATTTAACAACAGCTGAGTCGTCGCATACATGTGATACCTCACAGAATTTCGTTTCTTCAGAAGTCGAACATCTGTGCGATTTAAAATTGTGAAATGAAATCAAATTTAAAAGCTCTTAAATTACATTTTTCCTATTCTATTTTATCAATAGATACTTTAAAAAGCTTAAATGTATGAACATATTTGATACATCTCACAGATTTTGGACAAATCTTCCTTAAACAAATCTTAACTCTCCCAGATTGTGGCTGCAAACGTATCATATGTATGTCGTCGAGATTTTCGAGATTTTGAGACCAATAGTTCCATAAACACCAATTAAATCAAACGTAAGATGCGGCTCATTCGAATGCTTACACACACCAAGATGGGTCTTAGTTGTATTTGGACTCACATCACTAATTTTTCCAGATCGCATTTAGTTCCATTAAGCCCGTAAAAAAATAGAAATACAAGATAGAAATATTTTACACTTTCACATGGTTGTAAAATGGAGAAACATATGATTCCGAATTAAATTGAATTGAATTTTGTCATCATCAACACAGTATAGGTTATTTAGAGCCTCCACAGAGAGAGGGGAAAGATACATAGGAATTCGGCAACCGTGCCCTTCTGTTATTATCGAATAGATTCCTATGGTTTTTTAACGTGCTCGGAGGATAGACAGATAGACGGGACCGCCCGGTTTACGTCCCCATCCGACGGACAAGTGTCTTGCCGAAGAAAACACCGACGAAATTCAGTGGCACCACGGAGGATTGAACCCGGGGCCTTCGGTTACAAATCCGCCGCGCTACCGACTGCGCCACGCCAGCCCTCCAGATGATTTCGAAAGCTACATGGTCTTCAAATAACGGCAAAACTACACTACAAAACCGTTTATCAAAATTCTGTCCCTGTGTTCGGGTCATATCATAATATATATGTGACAATTAAAAGTATATGTTTATTCACGGGATCTTAAAATACCCGTGATTAAATATGCGTAGGTAACTCTTAATTCAACGCTCCAGTTTTGGGGGTTGGTCTGGCTGGTTAAAGCAGTTTATATTGTGTCTATAGAGTTTAGATTCTCAAAAAGTATATATTACCGTTTGGAAACGGTGTACATATTTTGTAAAGTTTGGCTGTTGTTGGCGGATTAGCTACTTTAATTCTCTGCTCTATAGTACATGATATCCTCCAGTACACGGGTAACTCCATGACATAATACATTACATGGGTTCAACAAGTTCAGTCCCCAAGTGAATACGTGGATTTCTCAAGGTCACAAGCTATTCTTTATCTAAGCGTGGGTGAGCAGTGCATCCAATGGTAGTGGGACGCCAACCTTGAAGTCTTTATCAAGCATCGAAATGAGTGCCTCGATTTATTTATCCAGTATCATTTTGACTTTAAACCTGCTTGCATATACTTAAATAAAAAAGTCTCGAGTTTTCATTTGTTCGTCTTATTCTATCATAGGTTTAAATCGGACTTGTGTAAACCGTAACACTAATTTAGGATGTTTTTGAAAGCATTTAACCCATATTTTTGTCAAGGTTCAAGGCTTCTGTAGTACTCATAACATTATTTAGCATGTCATGCCCTTGAACCCAGTGGATAAGAACTTTGGATAAACGATTTTATTATTGTCAAATTATAAGATACAAATATCACAGGTAAGGCCGCAATATTTTCAAAACCGTTTCGGTTTGTTTTACTGAAGAAGACATTCATGGACCTTTAGAAAGCCAGTTGTCTGTCCGTCTGTCTGTCCGTCTGTCCGCACAAGTGATTGTGGCTAATAACTGTCAAAGCATAACGTCTACAAGCATGAAACTGTAAACATATTTAGCATGATCCAATGAATACATCTGACAAAGGCCATTAACTCTGGTTAATATTTTGTTTATTCCTTTTTGAAAAAAAAAGGTTTAATCTGGAACTTAACCTTGCCCTTTTACACGTGATTGTGGCTAAGAACTTCAAACTAATTGGTGTACAGCAAACAGCATTTGCACACAACTTCAACATGATCCAATGAATACATCGTATAAAGGCCCATAACTCTGATTCATATTTAAAAAAAAATATTTCCCTTTGGAAAAGGTTTAACCTGGAACCTTTTCAAGGACGGGCGTATATGCCCGCTAGTTGTGGCTCTTGTTTATTATCCAGTAATGACATTGCCTAATTCGATGGTAAAGTATTAATACAAAAGGGTGCCTTAACGAGAAATCGACATCCTCCCGGTGATCTTAATCCAGTTTTCTATCAACATATTACTTGATTACCTGCAATTTCTCATTTGTGTTATAGATACTTCCGATCTGAATAGACTGAGTTACGCTACTCTATATATTACAAGACAGTCGCATAATCAAATTCAATAGTTATAAATATTTACCTTTTTTTTTTTAATAGCGTCTCTGGGGCCGAATGGTTAACGACGCTGCGTTGTAAACCTTCGCCTCTCGCCGCTGCGGGTTCGAATCTCAATGGGAGCTCTACTTGTGAGGAAGTGTCGATTCTTTATATACGGATGGCGGGAGATGTACTGGTTTTACCCAGGAAAAGTGGGTGGTCTGCCTCACAAAAATCGACCGTCATATATAACCTTGCATGTGTTGAAAATGACGTAAAACACCATACACATTAAACCTTTTTTGTACTTTAACACAATTTTTCTTACTGTTAAAGGTACACACGGCAATCTTGAAGAGTGTATCAATAAATACTGAAAAGTGGATCCCTTGGAAGCAACAAACAGGAACAAGAGATACAAGTAGCAGACTCGCTTTTATTGAGTCTGTTCATGAGGGGTAATGTAAAGTGCGACACCTCTCACGCCCCCTATCACCGGCTTAAGCGATATTCTACTTTAAAGGCACAAATATTGGGCTTGATGATCCCAAAGGACCAGTAAGTAACAACACTAATGACTTGTAGTCGGGGCGACGTTTTACGGCCGCCACACAGCACTAAACAAACGCTAGTGTGAATGTCAATAAATACTGAAAAATGGATCCCTTGGAAGCAACAAACACAAACAAGAGATAAAAGTAGCAGACTCGGTTTTATTGAGTCTGTTTATGAAGGGTAATGTAAAGTGCAAAAACTCTCACGCCCACTAGCACCGGCTTACGCGACATTCTACTTTAAAGCCACAAAGATTGGGCTTGGTGATTCCAAAGGACCAGTAAGTAACTAGAACTATCACTAAAGGTGATAAATACTCCCGCAAACAATTGTTTAGTAAGAGCAAGGGGCAATAACTCTGCATGGCATGGACTAAACCACACCAAAAATGTGTCACGTACATGTACACATCATGTTTATCATGTACACACAGTTTTAATTCAATATCTTCCGAACTGTAAAAGTACTTCACTCCACAAGATTGCATATGCTGAATAAAGCAATGTTTACTACATGCAAGGGCAATAACTCTGCATGGAATTGACTGAGCCTCACCAAAATTGTGTCACGTACATGTACACGTCATGTTTATCATGTACACAAAGTTTTAATTCAATATCTTCGAAACTGTAAAGGTAGTTCACTCCACAAGATTGCATATGCTGAATAAAGCAATGTTTACTACGTGCAAGGCCAACAACTCTGCATGGAATTGACTGAGCCGCACCAAAATTGTATCACGCACATCTACACTTCATGATGATCTAGTACACAAAGTTTCAATTCAATATCTTAATAACTGTTGAAGTAGTTCGCTCCACAGTAGTGCATATGCTGAATAGCAATTTTGACTAAGTTCAAGAGCAATAACTCTGCATGGTATTGACTGAGCCATAGAAAGATTGTGTCATGCACATAATTATACACTTCATTTTGATCATGTATACAAAGTTTCAATTAAATATCTAGAAAACTGTAGAAGTAGTTTGCTCCACAAGATTGCATATGATGAATATAGCAATTGAATTTTGACTAAGTTCAAGAGCAATAACTCTGCATGGAATTAATCGAGCCAAACCAAAATTGTGTCACGCACATCTTCACTTCATTTTAATCATGTATACAAGGTTTCAATTCATTATCTTGAAAACTGTAAAAGTAGTTCGCTCCACAAGATTTCATATGCTGAATACAGCATTTTTGACTAAGTGCAAGGGCAATACCTCTGCATGGAATTGAGCGAGCTTCACCACAATTATGTCACGCACATCTACACTTCATGTTGTTCATGTACACAAAGTTTCAATTCAGTATCTTGAAAACTGTAAAAGAAGTTCGCTCCACAAGATTGCATATGCTGAATATAGCAATTTTGACTAAGTGCAAGGGCAATAACTCTGCGTGGAATTGAGAGAGCCACGCCAAAATTATGTCACGCACATCTACACTTCATGTTGATCATGTATCCAAAGTTTCAATTCATTATCTTGAAAACTGTAAAAGAAGTTCGCTCCACAAGATTGCATATGCTGAATTTAGCAATTTTGAATAAGAGCAAGGGCAATAACTCTGCATGGAATTGAGCGACCCACACCAAAATTATGTCACGCACATCTACACCTCATGTTGATCACGTGTGCAAAGTTTCAATTCATTATCTTGAAAACTGTAAAAGAAGTTCGCTCCACAAGATTGCATATGCTGAATTTAGCAATTTTGAATAAGAGCAAGGGCAATAACTCTGCATGGAATTGAGCGAGCCTCACCAAAATTATGTCACGCACATCTACACTTCATGTTGATCACGTATGCAAAGTTTCAATTCCATAAAACGGTAGAACGGTAGAATTGAATTGAATTGGGGTTTTACGGCGCACCAACACAAGAAAGGTTATATGGCGCCAAACAGGGATGAACATGCCAGGCTTATCCTCCATTTACATCTAGATAAAATATGGAGAATGGGCCTAGAACCTTCTAACCCGCAGAACTGCAGAGTTGCTGCAAATTCTATTGTAGACTCTCCATTTACGATGGAGCCACGTTTCCACATTTGCATATGCGGTGTCATGAAGAAAACCTTGAATGAGCATGATAAAAAAATGACAAAATGATCATGAAAGGGTGGTGGGGGTCGTACCCCTCTGCCTCTAGCGGGATTTGCAGTGATTGTATTCTACCCCGGCAACCACAACGGTAGAAGTAGTTCGCTCCACAAGATTCAAAAGACCGACCGACCGTCCGACAGATCGACCGACAGCTCGACCGACAGACCGCCCGCCCGCCGCAGTGACTCCTATATACCTCCTCTCAAACTTCGTTTGCGGTGGTATAATAACACTACTGATTTGTAGTTGGGGCGACGTTTTATGGCCGCCACACAGCACTAAACAATGTCAGTACATACTGAATAGTGGATCCCTTGGAAGCAACAAACACAAGGGATACAAGTAGCCTCGGTTTTATTGAGTCTGTTCATGAGGGGTAATGAAAGTGCAACACTTGTCACGCACTCTAGCACCGGCTTAAGCGATATTCTACTTTAAAGCCACATAGATTGGGCTTGATGATCCCAAAGTACCAGTAAGTAATAACACTACTGATTTGCATTCGGGGCGACTTTTTACGGCCGCCACACAGCACTAAACAAATGCTAGCATGACTGTCAATAAATACTGAAAAGTGGAACCGTTGGAAGCAACAAACACAAACAAGGGATAAAAGTAGCAGACTCGGTTTTACTGAGTCTTGAGATTAGCGTCACATTGTATTTATCCAGTAGCATTTTGTCTTTAAACCTGCTTGCATATATAGAGATTAATAAATGTGTATTTTCGTATCACACCCTTTAGCAGGCCTGAGACGCCATATCAGTCCGATAGCTGATATGGGTCGAGGGCCTGATTTAGGGTGTGATATGAAAATACACATTTTTTATTCTGTTTATCATATACTTCAGCTTTGTCTAAATGTCAACTTCAGCTCACTCACTACGCTGTTTTCCAGGGAGAAAAAAAAAGTTTTTATCAATAGATCTAGTCCATTCTGACGTCCTCATGTCTGTCGCGTAAGTGGTACACAACATTTATTTTTGTCCGAAACCTTATTGAAAATAAATTCCATTGAATTTGAAATTTTCTAATCAAGGTGAATTGTCATAAGTGGTTATTTCCACAGATACCGGTTTAAAAAAAAAAAAAGAGTCTTATATTCTAATACAGTATTTAATAGAATATAAGACCTTTTTTTTTCTTTTTTTTTAAACCGGTATCTGTGGTTATTTCATCCACGGATAATGATTCTATAGTACGGTGTCCGGTTGGGGCCAGATACAATGTCGCATTGTCGTGGGCGACAATGCGACGCCCGACAACGCGACATCGCGATACGACAGTGCGACATCGCGAAACGACAACTCGACATTGCGAAACGATATCACGACATCGCGATAATTATGTCGCGATGTCGTATCGTAATGTCGCGATGTCGTATCGCGATGTCGCATTGTCGGGCGTCGCATTGTCGCGCACGACAACGCGACATTATGTTGTATTGTCGTAAAGTCGCCCATGACAACGCGACATTCTTTCAATTGTCGTAATGTCGCCAATGACATCACGACATCGCGACATTATGACAATTGAAAGAATGTCGCGTTGTCGTAATGTCGCCAACGACATCACGACATCGCTGCATTACGACAATTGAAAGAATGTCGCGTTGTCGTGGGCGACATTACGATAATACGACATAATGTCGCGTTGCCGTGCGCGACAATACGACGCCCGACAATGCGACATCGCTATACGACATCGCGACATTACGATACGACATCACGACATAATTATCGCGATGTTGTATCGCAATGTCGAGTTGTCGTATCGCAATGTTGCACTGTCGTATCGCGATGTCGCGATGTCGCGTTGTCGGGCGTCGCATTGTCGCCCACGACACTACGACATTGTATCTGGCCCCTACCGGACACCGTACTATAGCCAACAAAATCTGCCGCGAAAACAGGATGGAAGTAGACGACAAACGATACCCGTGACAAATCGTATACAATCGTAACTAATCGGTTATTTCCCTATCACTCCGGTAAAAGGCAATCGGAACTCTTAGCAAGAGTGACGGAATCCGACGAGGCAGTTCCGATTGCGGTAAAAGGATCGAGATGACTATTCGGTTATTTCCGTGATATGAAAGATAAGTTCAAATAGAACTCTGGATTTCCTTTTTCCCCGCCTTATTCTACCATATGTTGGTGAAATATAATCAGCAGTTAGTAATATGTAAAAACAATTTGCTTTAAACTATACTCGTATATTACGATGGCCCATTTGGCTCACATTTACTTCACTTCTATTTCTTGACTTCCGAATTCCGCATTTCGCATTCCGCATTCCGAATTCCGCATTCCGCATTTCGTAGTAATTTTTGCCAGCGCTATATATCACTAGCGGACCTAGAGTGGTGTGTAAACTCAGAGTGGATTACTAGCGGATACAGAGGGAAGCTAGTGGGGGTCGGACTGAGATTTTCTAAATTATATAATATATATTATATTAAGCCCCGTCCACACACACACCACCACCACACCCGTGAAAAATCGCAAATGTTTGGTTTTTATTGTTAAAACATTTAAAACAAAATCCTGGATCCGCGTATGTGGATCCTTGGATCACATCTATCAAACTTGAGTTAAAAAATGTTTTGCTTTTTTAATTATGTTATTTTTAACTTTCGGGTATATATTAAAGCGTATTCGCACCAATTAGATTTTAAGAGAAGGTAATGGCTCTCAGTGAGAATGAAAAAAAACAACGCAAAAAAAATAAATAATAATAATGCTACTACTATTACTAGATCTACTACTACTACTACTACTACTACTACTATTACTTTTACTACTACTACTACTACTACTACTACTACTACTACTTCTATCACTACTACAACTACTACTAATAATAATTCTACTACTACTACTACTACTACTACTACTACTAGATCTGCTACTACTACTACTGCTACTACTACTACTACTACTACTACTACTAGTGCTACTACTAATGCTACTACTACTACTATTACTACTACTACTACTACTACTACTACTACTACTACTACTACTAGTGCTACTACTAATGCTACTACTACTACTATTATTACTACTACTACTACTACTACTACTACTATTACTACTACTACTACTACTACTACTACTACTACTACTATTATTTCTACTACTACTACTACTACTACTACTACTACCACTACTACAACTACACTAATAATAATGCTACTACTACTACTACTATATCTACGACTACTACTACTACTACTACTACTACTACTAATCCTACTGCTAATGCTACTACTACTACTACTACTACTACTAATGCTACTACACCACTCACACACATAACAATTTCTTGACTTCTGAATTCCGCATTCCGCATTCCGAATTCCGAATTCCGCATTCCGCATTCCGCATTCCGCATTCCGAATTCCGCATTCCGAATTCCGCATTTAGAAGTAGGTAGTAAGATAATAATAATAATAATAATAATAATAATAATAATAGTATTATTATTAATAATAATAATGATAATAATAATTTATGCGTGCACTTGTATGTATGTGTGTTGTGAAATCTCAGTGTTACTGTTAAAGATGCAATTACTTCTTATATTTTATATTTAATAACCATGTAATATAAAAGTGTACGTATAAAAGTGTATTGCCAGTGACCACGATTGTTGTATTTTTACTACTATATAAACCTATTTTTACTACTTATATAAACCCCATAACATAAGGTTAAATTCCCTATAACCTGAGTATCCGTGTATACTTTGTATAAATACACCATACACGTACATACTATTATACCCTATAAATATACACTATTTGAGTATCTGCATTTCCTTCGTATATACTCATATTATAAACTTCAATATAAAATATAAGCTTTTCAAAAATACTCTTGTTTATTATTAGTGCCAATATGGAAAAAAAACTTTTTTTTTTGCTTTTTGTTTTTTCATTCTCTCTGAGGCGAAGCCATTACCTTCTCTTAAAATCTAAGTGGTGCGAATAAGCTTTAAAGGGAGTACATCAGGCTTTTCATGGGGGTCTAGGTGTCCGACTTAAAATTGACAAATATTAATATTTTCTGTTTTACATGGCCAAAACATAATGAATGAGCCTAAAAATTATTCCTTATTTGCAAAGAAATTCATTCTGCACAGTAATACATGCTATCCTAGGTGACGCACCAGGGTTAATTTCAGCATTTTCCGTCCGTTTCCGTCCTGTCTATATGGTGTTTTCAAAGTTTAGACATTAACAAAATGGTTCTAACATCATATTTTGATTAATATAAGTGTTGTATCATCAACGGGAACAATTTTATAATTTAACTTGTATCTAGAAAAATCCTGATGTACCCCCATTAATAAATACCCGAAACTTAAAAATAGAATAATTAAAAAAGCAAAACATTTTTTAACTCGAGTTTGATAGATCAACATATGCGGATCCAGTATTTTACCTCGAGGCGTGGGGAGAGAGTCTAACTTAGACCAAATGTTTTAACAATAAAAACCAAAAATTTGCGACTTTTCACGGGTGTTGGGTGTGGTGGTGGTGTATGTGTGTGGTGGGGTGGGGGGGGGGGGGGGGGGGGGGTGGTGCTTAATATAATATATCTTATATAATTTAGAAAATCTCAGTCAGTCCAGCACCAGTCTCATTCTGAACTACAGAGTTGCTGCAAATTCTGTTGTAGACACTCCATTTACGTTGGAGACATGTTTATTGTTTTTCTGCCACTGCTCTTAGTGATGTGAGCGAGATAGCACCTGAAACAATGCAGGGGGGGGGGGGGGGGGGGGGGGGGGGGGAGGATATATAGCGCTGTGATATATAGCGCTGGCAAATATGACTAGGGGGGGGGGGGGGGGGGGGAGGATATATAGCGCTGTGATATATAGCGCTGGCAAATATGACTACGAAATGCGGAATGCGGAATGCGGAATTCGGAATGCGGAATGCGGAATGCGGAAGTCAAGAAATAGAAGTGAAGTAAATGTGAGCCAAATGGGCCATCGTACGTATATAGCTATTCTTATAATTAATATTAATGATTGAACAAATGCACGTTATGTAAAAAAGAAAGGACACCGCGAATTTTTAAAGAATTAAGATTAACATGTGTCTCTTTAAGATATAGGTATGCTATTGATTTGATTCAGCTATTTTAGTTAAACCACTCGTCGTCATTAAAGGGACACAAGGTAACTTTTTTTTTTAAAAACTCGCTGTGTCCCGTTAGTTTTTCTCTACATAACTTGTTTTTTTCTCAGTCATTAATATTAATTCTAAAAACAGTATATAGATATTATTTAATTGCTGGGATCGATTATAGGGAAATCCTTCTCGAGATTGATAGGCGTGTCAGGGGCGTAGCGTGGCATACTCCCTTACTCCCGGGAGTAACTTGGATAAAAACAAATCCTAAAAAGTTGAAAATGAAAAAAAAAATCAGAGGGGAGGGTGGACAATTACCATTTTATTATTATTTTAATCATTAATTAATTTATTTTTCTTTCTTTCTGTGAGCATAAATGTCGTTATTCCTGACAAATGTCGCTTATACGAGCAACATTTTGGACCAAAAATGAAAATAAATATTGGGGAGAATCCCGGAAACCACCTTGTGGAAGTGGGACACGTACTCCCAAGTCTCCCCCATTCGGCGCGCACCTCGTGTTAGGAGTATGTTGAAAACAGGCCACGCTACGCCCCTGCGTGTGGTTCTTTTCATGAAAGAGCGTATGCGAGTGAGTGAAAGAAGAAAACGCGCCTACCATCTCGTGAAGAATTTCCATATGATCGAGCCCAGCAGTTCAATAATCTATTTATTACATTTAAATCAATTATGTATCATCTTAACCTAAAGTATTCGCATTATTGAACATTATCGGCGGATGGCGTCGACGTCAGCAAAACTTTATTGACGTGTGACTTAACGTCACAGTTAGTTATTTTTGTGTTCGGAGTTACTTATTAATATTTAGCGATTATGAATATTCTTTCACTGTGAAATCCCAATCTTACACTCATAGAAATGTAATAAAAAGCAAATTGTTGTTGTATATTACTAACTTTTGATTTAATGACATCAATAATATGTTTAAACATATGATAGAATACGAAGGAAAAATGAAAACTCTACATTGTGTGTAGGCTACTTATATACGCAAGCAGGTTTAAAGTCAACATGATGCCGTTGAATTAATAAATCGAGACGTTAATTTTAGTGCTTGATACAAACTTCAAGACTGCCGTGTGTCCCTTTAAAGCTGACAGAGCATGTGATACCACCCTCGTTACTAAAAGCAAATAGATAGGTGAGCTGCAGTTTTATTCGGTAAAACCACCTTACACGACAGCCAGACAAGCCCACGCCCACAAAGCATTTCCTAGACGCGTGCAATATCAAAGTAAATATACATGGATCAGAAAATATTAAGCTGCTATTTTTATGCGGGTGCTATTTTCTTAAGAATGTACAAATTGATATAAGTCATGTTTGAGTGACCTTTACCGATTAACAAGTAGAGCGACCACACATGGACATCTTTATTTTGCAAAAGCCATCACGTGTTATGATTTAGTAGTACTTCATCGTGACTTTGACTGACTTGCCATAAGAGCGACCACAACAGAGCACCCACAAGCGGAGATCTCTTTAGTTTTGTCAAAGTCATTCAGTTTCCGCTATGACTTACTAGCACTTCACCGTGACCTGTACTGATTTGCAAGTAGAGCGGCCACACGAAGAAGTTTTATCATCGAGATTCCAGTATGATTTATCAGTAGTTCGTTGTGACATTGACTGACTAGTCATTATAGCGGTCACACACGGACATCTCTTTATTTCTGCCAAAGCATTCGAGATTACAGTATGGTTTACCAGTAGTTCATTGTGACCTTGACCGACTGGTCATTATAGCGGCCACACGCTGACATCTCTTTATTTTTGCCAAAGTCATCGAGATTCCAGTAGTTCATTGTGACCTTGACTGACTAGTCATTATAGAGGCCACACGCTGACATCTCTTTATTTCTGCCAAAGTCATTGAGATTCCATCATGATTTACCGGTAGTAAAATTGACTAATTTACCAAAAGTGGTACAATATACTGATACTTCTTGGCTTTTATCTAGTCCATCAAGCAGCCAGAATGTTAGTATGGTTTCTTGACCTTTTATTTATCTAGGTGTGCATTTGCTAAAGCCACTAAGTTGTCAGCATTGGTCTATGGACTTTAGCTCGGTGTGATCATAGTAACTGAAGGATCTCGTACCATTAAAGATAAGGTATCACGTTTAGTGGCACGTTTTAACAGCAGGAATGGTAACCTTCACACTATTGAATTCCATGGTTGTCACTTCAGAAGCAAAAAAAAAATCCCGTATTTTCTCAAGGTTCAACAACTGGAACGGTTATTGAAGAATGCATGTATCGAGGAGTTAACGCGAGATTAGTGTAACTATATATAAATAAAGAAGACGATACAATAGTTTACGTTGACACCGTGATATATCAGACTGGATGTTCTGTTTTCTTGCTACTAGAATATTTCACGCCCTCGTTTGGTTTATCAAGGCCATTTAGGAGACACAGGTAATCTTGCATTATTTTTTTTAACCAAAATGGACCTGAAAGAAAGAATGGTTCAATGTTGTTTTGGTAAATGGTGTTTTACGACCCTTTAACCACAGTCTGCCATTACGATATAGTATAGCCTAGAAGGATAGAGAGAAGAAGAGATAGTGTTACAGTATATGTATATATATATATATATTGTATGTAGCAAATGCTGCTGTTACTCGAATGGTACATATTTCCTTTCCGAAAGACGACCAAATCGTAGCACAGAAAATAGTATTCCCGCAAAGTTTCATTATTGACAGAGTACGCGTGGCTCAAGCATGTGAGCAAACTTAGGATGTAAAGTTTTGCAAACTCTTTGCATTAGATACGTACTGAACTGGCTCAATGCAACTTCGTTTTTTAAATCTTGGGATTTCCTTGGAATATGTATGGAATTAAGTGTGCAGTATATAGCGGAAATTCCCGTGTCGCGTTTCTTTTTTCTTTCAGTATATATAAAGCTATCACTTCTTTTCGATATCCTTCTATAAATTATATATACTCGGTAAAACAAGTTTTGGACCAGGGTATATAAAGTCATATAAAAATAAAACCAGTAGACAAAATTTAAAAAACAAAAACAATGATGGAAATGATTATTGGAAAAGAACATCATGTTCTCGATCCAGTGTCCAGTTCCCACAGGGGAAGAGTTACGGTCCAGGGCCCCGTTTTATGAAACAACTTACGACCATTTTGATCGAAAATCAATTTCTTAAATGCTTCACTATAAATTACACTTTTCAAATAAATGTGATTTCATTACATTTTCTTATACATGTGATATTTCTGCTCTACGTGCACAAATAATTGTCTGCATCGAATGCTTAAGTGAACAAAGCGAAAGATTTTACAATTTAATACTTATCGTAAGATGTTTAATAAAACAGGGCCCAGGCCTGCCAAATCTCCGGATAAAATCCGGATTCTCCGGATGTTTCAGTCGCTCTCGGATCTCCGGATTTAAATGTACAATCTCCGGATTTTCCATCAAAACAAAATGTTCATGATTAAACAGATATATGTTCACAGCTTATCAGCTATTTTCCCGAATTGGTCCTGTTACGCTCCCTGGCCAGAGGTGTATTTACAAGTGTCAAATCAATGGGGGTCATCCGTGTAGTTTATGAATATGCTAATTTATTATTTTCTATAACTATCAAACATCAGCTTTGCATACATAATTTAAATTTGCGCTTTAAAAAAAAACAACTGCGAAAATGAATTGCGCGCTCCAAATTTCCATTTAAAATTGTTCTTCGCGCGGTTTGAATCTTAAATTTGAAAAATCTCAGGATTTTGTGTTAAAAGTTTTGGAAGGCCTCGTTACCTCCTGCTGGGACAGAAAGTCGACTATTTTTGGGGGTGGGGGTGGGGAGAGGGAGGACAGTGGAACATTTCTTTGGCCTATCGCCAACTGGGACCAGCTTTTATGGAAAAAGTTAAACCCGACAGAGGTAGAAAAAAGAAGAATTTCCCCTTGATATTTAGTTTTGTTTCAGTGTGTGGAAATGCGCAAAACAATACTTCATGATTGTAGTGTCCCTTTATAGTGCCTATTAAATACCATTGTTGTCACAATGTTTTAACGTTTCTGAAAACAATAATATAACATCTTATATAACCTAACTGTTTTGAAGAATCCGTCACATTATATTTTCTATATTACATTTGGTTAAAGTCCCTTTACCGCCATCAACAGGCAAATTGTACAACATATGTACACAGTTTCTAAACCTACTGATGACATATTTTGAGAATTTAGGCTCTTTATATACAACAAAAGCCTGGGCAAATACCAAAACTGGAGTGTCGAATTAAGAGTTACAAACTTATAATTCATTTGCCGCATACCAAATCACGGGTATTTTATGAACCCATGAATAAAATAAACCTATACTTTTAAGTGGCACATATACATTATTATATGACCTGAACACCTATATAGAGTTTTGATAAACGGTTTTTAATGCAAGGTTTTGCAGTTATTTGGCGAGTAAGTTTCTTGACTTTTATACTATTTTAGGAGTAGTTATTATAATCAGCATTGCTAAGGATATACTTGAATGTTGTTTAACAACACATTAAAGGTTATTTAGACCGCCCAGAGAGAGGAGAAGGATACATAGGAATCCAGAAACTGATTAACGAATAAATTCATATGCATACGTTCTTTAACATTTTCAAAGGTGCTTGAGGATCAACTCCGATACACACGACTGCCCGGTTTACGAGGCTACGGGTAAGTGTCTTGCCCAAGAAAGAATACATCCAATGAAAGGCAGTGGCGCTGGAGAGGTTTGAACCCGCGTCCTCCGAACTTCCAGTCCACCACCATGGATCTCCCGATACATAGATCAATGACACCAATCTTGATTTTTTTAAACTTGCAGTGTCCTGGTTTTTCTACACAACTTACAGTTTTGCAAAGCATTATTAACAATCATCTGAAGAGTTTAAAGGGACACATGGCAATCTTGATTTTTTGAAAACTCGCGGCGTCCAGTTAGTTTTTTTAAATAACATGCATTATTTCAATCATTAATAATAATTATAAGAATAGTATAAACCAAATTGTTTTTGCATATTACTGACTTTTGATAATATTGCACCAATAATATATTTCAAAATTTGGAAAATTGAAAGCACATTTTATTTAATGATTTGCAAGCCGGTTTAAAGTCAAAATGTTCCTTGATAAATAAGTAGAGACGCTAATATTGTTGCTTGATAAAAACATCAAGATTGCCGTGTGTCCCTTTAAAGCAAACTGTGTTTGCATATTAATAAGTGTTGATTATATTGTAGCAATAAGTAAACCTATGGAAGAAAAAAAAATATCAAGAAAACTCCAAATTTTATAACTTAATTATATGCAAGCATGTTTAAAGTCGACAAGATATGGGATTAATGGGCCCAGTTGCTAAATGTAATGCTTGGTAAGTACTTCAAGATTGCCATATGTCCCTTTAAAGTTCTAGTATAAAGGTTTTGAAATGAATTGCGTGTTAGTTTTTTACTGGCAAAAGTTGTACAAACCTCTTTTACATGGGATATCCTTGTTTTAATTGTCGGAGTGGTGTTTCACGTCATTTTAGCACACGTTAGGCCATATATGACGTTCGATTTTCTTTTGTGGTAGAGGCAGACCACCAATTTTCTCCTGGATAGAATCAGTACTGTATACCTCCCACCACCCGTAATAATTGACACTTTCTCAGTAGTCGAGCTCCCAGAGGGAACATAGGCCATGAGCACCTAGGTTTATTATAGAGGTGTATTGCAGTGAACATGTTGGCAGTAAGGCAAGAAATGACACAGTTAACAAATGTATCTTGTCATATTGTATTTATGCATACCAGAGCTCATGTAGCACTGATTAAAATTATAAAAAAAATTACAGAATGTATTTTATTCACTGAGTTCTTAATTATATCAACTAAAAAGTATTTATATATAATTTATACCTTATATTATAGGTTATTGAATTTGTATGGCTAAATATTACTTGGAACGAGTTGTTTTGGCGCAGGACGACTCGCTCGTCCTGCGCCAAAACAACGAGTTCCAAGTAATATTTAGCCATACAAATTCAATAACCTTTTTATTGTATACTTTCATATTGTTTTCGATCAATGTTAATTGTATGACTATTACTTTTCATTGTATTTGTGTTATTTTTATAGCTTTTGATGGAATTCCTGTCTTGTCATTCAGTTTCATTTTGTGTGGATGATTATTTTGCGCGAAAACGACGTCGACGTCGGATGACGTCATTGAAAACAACAAGCGATATTCTAAAGTTTGTTTACCATTCGATAACGTTAAAAACAGTGGGTGAGTGACCATTTCAATTATTTTATCAATTTCTGCCATAAAAGGTTGAACAATAAAACCACATATTTTGTTGTTGACACTATAGAAAGGATTCCGTTATTTTATTTGAAAGTAGTTCCTTATTTCTATTTCGCGGCTCTTAGCAAGCACGAGAAAAAGTTCCCGTACAATATCAATGCGTGCAATATCGTAGAATATTGCACACTTAGCTCAATGCAAACTAAACGGGACAATATGAAAGTATACAATAATTAGTTGTTATGGATACCATGACTATAGATTATAATTCACTCTTGACGAATTAAATAATTCTATTAACCTAAATACTGATATATATATATTCATATCATTGGCAATGAACCATCGATGGTAATATAATATCATTTTGAACCTATCAATGCTGGGTGTATGACAGAAATAAATTCTTGTTAGGTTAGAATTAGACTGACAATGATGACACAGGGATAGGGAATTAAACAGAACCCCGTTCCAACATTCCGATATTGATATTAACTCCTACCATTGGGAATTAGACATAAATGTTGCTCCTTGTGGTAGGAAATAGACAATCGAATTTTGTACTTTTGTCTTACGATTCCCCTTGGTATGCCCACCAACCCTCTCGTGGGGGAAAACACTGACAGGTGTGTTAAGACAAGCAGGTACAAGCTGGCAGTAATTTACCATGGTAACATATAACATCAGCGGTAACATATTTAAAGGCACACACAGCAATCATGAAGTTTTTATCAAGTATTAACATTAGCGTCTCGATTTATTAATCCAGTATCATTTTGACTTTAAACCTCCATTTGATTGATTGAATTGGGGTTTTAAGGCGCACCAACACATGAAAGGTTATATGGCGCCTAACAGGAATAAACATGCCAGGCTCATCCTCCATGTACATCGAGATAAAATATGGACAACGGGCCTAGAAGCTTTTCACCCTGAACTGCAGTGTTGCTGCAAATTCTATTGTAGACACTCCATTTATGCTGGAGCCTCGTTTGTTTTTCTGCCACTGCTCTTTTGATGCGAGCGAGATAGCACCTGAAACAATGCAGAGATCATGATGAAGACCTTTAATGAACATGAACAAAAAATTATAAAATGAACATGAATTTGAGGGGATTCTACCCCTCTGCCTACCCCTCCAAAGGGATCTGCAGTGGCCCTATTCTTTGCCCCGTGACCAAACGGGAGCACCCTGGAACCACACCGGGCTATTAATTGCTGTGTGTCCCTTTAATACAAACTGAGATAAGGGCTATACATACAGGTATTGGGTAACACAGATTTATAAAATATATTGTTTAGATAATTTACACTTCTTGGTTTGACAAATCATTGTGTACATGGACAAATTTAATAGAAACTATCACACATAATCAGAGATTAAAATCAATGGCTCATAATTGTTAAAAAACATTCAAAACATCATTCTTCAAGAATTTAAATATATTAATAGCAATTCAATATTATTACAAAAAATAATTATAAAATCAACAATAATGCACAGGTTATATTTGAAATACATATGAATATATAATAAACACAAACATTTATGGCAAAGGTAACAGCTCTGATTGCATTACAAATCTCAAATTATTGTTACAATTTAGAAGCACCAACAGTTTGCCATTTTCCAGTTAAAACATTTCCACATTGAATTTAAAGGGTGTACATCTACGTTAGCGAAACAAAAAAGAAATACCATTGAACATCCTGAGAGACTCTGCAAAACACATTATTTGAGAAGAATTAAAGGGACATTGGCTGTACATAAGCAGATATTGAGCATAAGAAAAAATAACTGATTTCTATTCAGCGAAATGTATATATGGAAACATTAGCATAGACCCAAGTAAGTACTTTATTAATAGCAATAAATTCGTGAATTTTTTTTTTTTTTTTATTTATTGTCTGTAAAAATTGTTGGGACCGCAATATTTACATTTCTGTTCCTCACGTGACATCCATTAGCCCATACGATATGGCTTATAGTATGTCACATATCTGTCCCGTGTAGCTCAGTTGGTAACGCGCTCACCATGAGTGTAATTTTAATGCTTGGAAATCAACCCCACAAAGCAGTACTTTTTTTTGTACCGCTATTGAATTCCGTCAAAATATCGCATTTTTATTTAGTAAATATTTAAATATTCAAGAAAGGAAATTTTGTGAAGTTTGTCAATGTAATATTTTTTTTTAATTAGCTAAAAGTTACGACTGATGTCCCTTTAAGACTGCAGCACCTGTTGTTTTATATATATATATTTTACAATCTAATAAACATTACCCCTCACAAGCAGATCTGGATTTCTACATTGAAGATTTCAACACTACAATTAATTTTGAAAACATTACAAACAACACATTTATACATATTTTGATATTTGACATAACAGTATTTCAATTTAAAAGGAATCATTTTATTACAAATTACTCTACATAACAATCTTGTTAAAAATTGAGGTATGCTATGAATTCATTGTTATTATTTTTATTTGACCATCATAATTATAAATGTTAACACATTTCTATCATAACTAGTAACAGAACTATGGAATTTCAATGTAAAACTCAGTAACTCTTCAATATGTTCACACCATAATAATTCCAACCTAATTAGCATATCTTTCGTTGGATGAAACCAAACATGTGACGACATGTTTGCAATGTTAACTGACCATTTTGAATGATTTTTCTCTGTATTAAAAAAAATGTGCTGGTTGCCATCGGTAAGACTGGAAAACTACTATCGATAATCGGAAAACCAAAACCGATCGATAAGCGATTGTACAATTGCTTTTCTTTATTCATATTATACATATATAACAGTAACCCTTGCTTCTTTATATACTCTTAGGCTTTCAGTCATCCTCTGTAGCATGCTTTAGCATGTTTTATTTAGCAGACTCAGTAGTAACCTTACCATACAGGGCCGTCTCTAATAGCCGACAGCCAGCTATAATCGCAATCTGTTTTGAATTTCGAGTCGGCTGTAACAATTTTATTTTTTTTAAATCAGTTTCAAATATTATAGAATTATTTCATCATCTGAAAGAATCATGAAATAACTAAAAATCCTGACCGTAATTAGCACCAAAAACAGGAGATTGCATGTAATTAGACCCCATGTTTATCCGCAGGGGGAGAATGCCTGCGGACCCCCTAAAAACTTCACTCGCTTTGCTCGATCACTAATGGTAGCCGCCTGTCAAA
This sequence comes from Cyrtodaria siliqua, assembly GCA_037043455.1. Taxonomy (NCBI): domain Eukaryota; kingdom Metazoa; phylum Mollusca; class Bivalvia; order Adapedonta; family Hiatellidae; genus Cyrtodaria; species Cyrtodaria siliqua. The sequence goes on along the minus strand of JAWPHD010007036.1, from coordinate 97,758 downwards.
TCAAAGTAGCCACCGGTTTCAAAAATTAGAGACAGCCCTTCCATACAAGCCATGATGAATGTATAATGAGTATGACTGCTGGAAAGATATAACTGAAGTCAAATGAACATCGACTGTGAAAAGTGATGATCGATTGTCGCCAATTTCAGGTATGTTCGATTAGTTTCGCTTGTTAGAGACAATCGGCATATCACTAGCCATCAGTAACTGAAATCAAAATCCAAAAGGTGATGGGGGTAAAATTAAAGATAGGCCAACAAACACACCCCACTCTCCCAAATGTTTGTTTTGTCTGGAATGGCCCATGTAATTGAAGGCAGTTTTGTTATACATTAAGTAACAGTTCAGTGCAATGAAATTTCCTCACAGAAATGTAATGAACACATATGAATATACATGACTAAAATATAACTTTCCTCTTCATTAAGACACGGGATCTGTCTCGGAAAATGTTTACAACTTTCAGTAAAGTTTCACAAATGTATTCTAATTATATCGATCTGGGATAATTTAATGATTCATAGATTCGCCCTGCCAATTAAACAATTTCCAACCATGTCATTTGACCAATTAAAATCGCATCATGTATTTACACTTGTAGATAAAGCTCATGCTGCCCGACAAATGGTTACTCCTTCACAAACCTACCAATTCATGCTTCAAAGAAGAGTTACTGCTAATATTTTATTTTGATTGACTTAGATTGAATGCTTCTGTTGCATCTCGCGAATCAAAAGACCTTGCCCGGGTTCATGATGCCGTTCGGGTCTAACGTGGCCTTGATCTGCTTCATGACTTGGATGCCCGTGTCCCCGATCTCCTTAGTGAGCAGCTCCCGTTTACCCATCCCTATCCCGTGCTCCCCTGTGCAGGTCCCATGAAGCTCCAGCGCTATCCTGCAAAGAAGATTTTTTTTTGTTATTCAATTACTCTGATTTGGCTTAAAATGAATACAGTTATTGAGTACAACGATAATATAAGAATTAGGTAAATGAGTATTTACTGCAATGAGTCATGCTATTGACTATTTACTGAAACACTACTGAGTCATATAATATGAGTCTTTACTGAAATACTATGAGAGCCAAGTAATTGAGTATTTACTGAAATAAAAGTAGAAATGTCTGATATCCAACTAATAACCTCGCTAAAGGCAAAAATTCCAAGTGTGTGACATTGACCTTGTGGTCACAGAGGATCAGAAATATGACGGTATGTTTTTGTACAACCTTAGTAATCAAATAGAATGTGAAAGTGATCTGTGGAAGTATTTTGAGAATATGAGCAAAAACAGCAGACGAACAGAAGAATAAAAGGACAGACAAGGCCAAAAGAGTATAACCCCACCATTTTGCGGGGCATAATAAGTCATAGACTAAGTATTGAGAATAATCACTAGTTTACGAGTCATGTAACAGCTAGCAAGCAAGTTCCTCAATACTCTATACTTACCGTAGTCATGTAATGCATAAATATGAGAATACTATAATTTTAAGTAAGTATGTACTGTAATTCAACTTAATTATTGCATGTTTCAATACTAACCCTTAACCCGCTACATGTATATAATGGACTGTTCTTTCTTGGAATTAAGACCATTCCATTTATGTGACAAAGGGGTGTTTTTGGGGAAATGCCTGATCAGCAGCCAGACATTGTAAACCCTGATATCTTGTATCTATAATATACTCTTCAAGATATGTGTGTTTAAAGTTGGGAAATAATTTGTGAATCTTCTCACTCTGCCACGTGAAATTTAGATAATTTTCGTAGTGTCCAATCTATTTGTTATTAGGTATGTGATCAAACCAAGTGTGATGCTTGCACATGCTGTGATTGGTTCAAATACTGCCACAGATTCTGTTTTTCAAATTTATTTGTAGTACTTAAAAATACAGTAGTTCAGTCAGACAGGATGCTCCAAAGAAGTTTAGATTTTTCATAAACTGCAATCATTCTATGACATAGAGGTGAGCAATTTCCACATTCTGTAGTTTTGTTAATAAACATAAAATAACGGTAGTCCTCCATGGCCACATAGAAGCGGGGAAAAAGAAAGAAGGCTATTTACGACAAACAGTCTTCATAAGCCATTAAATAACTGTTTTATTACATACTTTATTACAAGCAGTCAATAGTCATAGTCAAAACTATTGACTGGTCTTTTATACAAGAGCTTGTGTAATAAAGCATGCTTATCAATCTCTAATATTGTTATTAAATAGAGGATCTGACATGAGTTGTCATTTCATACAAAATTTTGTATGAAATGACGAGTGTCAGATCCTTTTTATCCCATGAATTTTGAATTTTTGAAATTTTTGAATTTTGAAATTTGAAATTTTGAAATTTGAAATTTTTGAATTTTGAATTTTTGGAATTTTGTAATATTCACGGAAATTGAATTTTTCATACTTATTTTTCACAGGTCAATATACAAAATCGCGTTTATCGGCCAATGGTCGCCATGCTTGTTTGTAAATACGCATGAGATATATAGGACGAGTGATTCGGTCGCCTTGTATTACACATGGTTAATATAAGGAAATACGTAATGGGTATATTATACGGAATACAAGCAGTTCCATGTGATAATAGGAAATATGACTCACAATGCAATTTTTTCTGCTGTTTCTTTGACAAACTCCAATTCTTTGGGATTATTTGGATCAAAAGTAAACAAAGTATGGAAATTGCCGTCACCTACATGCCCCAAAATAAAGCCATCTGAAATCAAACAGGCAGTTTCATAATTTTTAAGTTTTTAGCTGAAAATTTGCATTTATGACCTTTTTCTTGCACCGATGTGCAGCTCTTGCCTGGCAATGTATGCTGTTAACAAGAGGAAGCAAAGCCGAAGGAGACCAAGCATTCAAACATGCATGCTTTATGCATGTGATACACATGTGATACGTGTAACCAACCGACGACAACCAACTGCCTAGCAACTATAACACAAGTCAAGATTCAAGAAAGTGAATAGGTAAGACTCTGCAACAACTGTAGGGTTAACTGTATTGAAATTTTGATAATGACTCATTTGCCATTAAACAATATTTGCGAGCGTTAAATATATACTGTCGCAAAAGCCGAAATTTCAATACTGGTTAATCAGTTTTTTAAAGCATTTCTGTTTTCGACAGTTTTACTCACAATCGCATTGAAATAAAACGAAATGACAACATGTTTGTGACGGTTTAACATCACATGACTGGATTTGCGACGGATTATGCATTATTTAATGCTCACATTTTTAACTTCAACCAATCAGATTGCACGATTTTTGTCAAGGGTGTTAGAATACTTGTTAATGCACACCAAGTAACTGCTTCAGTTTGGTTCTACACTAATGATCAAACCAATAATATATATACACACTGCATTCTGATCTACCAAATTTCCCCTAATAGGAGCACCTCCACTAAAATAAGCTATAAGAAGTGTCCCCAAATGTGATCAATGATTTTACTTTTGTTTTATCCTTGTATGTTGTTATTGTAATTTGGAATTAATAATACTTTTGATGTGAGTCGCAGAGACTTAATATCAATACAGTTTCTTGAATCCGGACTTGTGCATTATCCTGCACCCAGCCTCGTGCATCATCTTGCATCCAGCCTCGTGCACCATCTTGCATCCAGCCTAATGCATCACTTACAGGGCCATTCTATGTGAGACATCTTTAATTTTCTTCAATGTTTCATGATCATCCGGGTGGACAGGGTAGAAAACATGAAAGTTGCCGTCGCCGACGTGACCAACGATGGGACCTGTATAATGTGGACACAAACATAATTATATGTTTACCATTATTTTAAGAAAATCTTGCCTATTGTTTGGGGCGCATGTTTCAGCTAAAGCATTTTCAGCATTTACATGAGCATTTTGAAAATCCTTACATATATATTACTGGAACTGTATTTTTATGTCGTAAAAAAAAATTTAAAAAAAAATTTAAAATAGCATTTTCAACATTTACATGAGCATTTTGAAAATCTTTACATATATATATTACAGGAACTGTATTTTTTTGTCGTAAAAAAAATAAAAAAAATAATTGAAAATTGGTTAGAAAAAAATATTTTACAGCCAAAATACTTTTTGATATAACTCACTGTTCCTGGACAAAACAGAAAATCTCAAATAACTTTAATATTTTGTAAGTAAACGTTCATGGTATCTTTTAATTTAGATATTTAGAATTATCCAACAGATCGCTCACCTGGTAATCTTGGGCAATAAGTCTGCTCTCTCTATGGGGCGAGGGGCTTTTATTGATATTAACATTCTGAACAAAGCAAAATACAATATAGCATTTTTCAACAATAAATCAAGGGCCATAACTCTGTCGTTACTAACAAGATCTAGCTGGTTTTCGAATTTGTCCAAGATTTTATTGATAGACAATGATTTGCACAACTAGACATCAGACTGATAACTCTGGTGTTACTGGTCCGATCTAGCCCATTATCGAACTCATCCGAGATCTTATGGTCATATACAATCTGTGCAAGTTTGCTCAAGAAATGTGTCCTCTATCTTGTAAACAAGATGAAAAACTGCATTTTTTTGCTATTTCAGAGGCATAACTCTGGTGTTACTGGTCCGATCTAGCCCATTATTGAACTCGTCCGAGATCTTATGGTCATATACAATCTGTGCAAACAAGCTAAAAGTTGACGAAGGACGGCGGACAAAGAGTGGTCACAATAGCTCACTCTTAAGCTAAACAAGAGGTCAATGACCTTGAAGCTCTACTGATTGATTTTGATTTCAGGAAGTAGTCGCTACAAACTGGTTTTTTGAAAATCTATTTTTAGCCGTGGTGGCCATCTTGAATTTCCGGCCGACCTGAAATTTTGCTAGGATCAATTAGACATCAAGAGCAACATTCCTGTGAAGTTTCATGAAAATCCGTCAAGTAGTTTCAGAGGAGTAGTCGCTACAAGTTTTCATTATATAACTCTATGTAAACAAAGATGGCCGCTGGCAGCCATGTTTAACGTCGAATCAAAACGATTTTCGACAAGGACCAACATCATGTCATGCTGATCATTTTAGAAAAAGTCCCATAGCAATATCCCTTAGAGTTTTCAAGTAGTAGTTGCTACAATCTTTTTTTTTAAAAACCTATTTTTAGATTTGGCGGCCATCTTGGATTTCACATCTACATGAATTTTTGCTAGGATCAACTAGACTTCATGGGCAACATTTCTGTAAAGTTTCATGAAAATCCATTTAGTAGTTTCAGAGGAGTAGTCGCTACAAAAAAAAGTTTACGGACGGACGGACAGACGGACGACGGACGCCGCACCACAGCATAAGCTCTGCTGATCTCTGATCAGTAGAGCTAAAAAACAAACTAAATTTTGATGGAGCAGAATTTTCCATTGAAAATAACCTATAAAAAAACACTTCTGATGTGAAATTATTTTAAAATAAGGTATATGTATTTACCACTAAAAATGTCTGTTTCAGTCATATATAATTTATTATTATACCTCACTGTAAACACTCTATGTAAAATCCCCATACCCTGTTGGGTTGGTATTTCGAGCTATCACCCTCAACGCTTCATAGCGGGTGATAGCGCAAAATATCAGCCCGCTAGCTTTTTGAAAAGTTCAGTTATAAAAATAAATTTTTTCAACAACAACAACAACAATATTTTCTTCATTATCGAGTGTATAAGTATATTAGGAGTATGTGTTCGGTATAATAAAATAAATATCACATCCTCTTGGGGGTGCCAGTGGATATTATCAACCCTCGGTCGACGTTACATTCTCGGGTTGATAATATCCACTGGCACCCTCAAGAGGATGTGATATTTACATATTGATATACTACTAAACTGCATCTGAAAAGTCGGGGAAAAAAATTGACAGAAACATGCACCCCAAACAGTAATATATAAATATGAGGAGTGAAGTAAAACCAAGCCGGCCACATATCATCATGTAATGTATTATAATAACCCAATACAATATACCGTTAGTTTCGTTATTGTACCTTGGTTATTGTACCGTGTACCTTGGTTATTGTACAGTAAACCTTGGTTATTGTACCTTTACGTAAAACTTGGTTATTGTACCTTGGTTATTGTACCATAAACCTTGGTTATTGTACCGTAAACCTTGGTTATTGTACCTTTATGTAAAACTTCCGTTATTGTACCATGGTAATTGTACTGTAAACCTTGGTTATTGTACCGTAAACCTTGGTTATTGTACCTTGGTTATTGTACCGTAAACCTTGGTTTACAGTGAAAACCATGTTTTACAGGGTTATTGTTTTACAGGGTCATTGTGCCAACATCGTGCCATACACCTGTTCTGAAAATCAATTATATTGGTACAAACTAGAAGGTTATGAATAATGCATACAGAAAGTCGTGACAGTTGAGCAAATATCACGACATATTTTGAGGTGAGATACCACTATTGATTTGGGACTACTGATTGGCTGAGATTAGAACATATATTCAGATTGTAAGGTAAATTCAGATTGGATTAAATAAACCAAATCATAACCAATCTCCATAAAACATCAACATTTTCATATAAAACATGTTCATTTTGGATATTTTGAATGAAATTTGCATTTTATTGATAACATTGTACTGATGGTTGTTTGTTGTAATGTTTTGGAGGGACAAACCAACAAACTGACAGACTAACAGACAGTGTGATTACTATATGCCCCCTCCCCTCGAGGGCATAAAAACACCTTTGGGCAGAAAAAAGCACCACAAACAGCGGATTATAGTTTTATATTCGGTTGTACAGCGCAATTACACAGAATAATTCCACAACATGACCTAAACCTCAACCTGACATCAATTGTATGTATCTCTCAACATAACGTAACCAATGTAAATATGACTGACCAATGATTCCGGCCTCCGTTATCATCTCCTTGGTTCTCACTATCACTTCCGGCAGGTTGGAGATCGGTACACACACATCTGTGGAATACGGCTGTAATATAAGGTTAGTATGAAGCATTAAAGGGACACACTGCAATCTTGAAGTTTATATCAAGCATAAAAACACGAAAATTGATGGATGACCCCCCGCCCCCCGAAATGTATCCTCAACTTATCATATGGTCTTATATCACCCAGCAGTTTTCAATTTGCAGTCCCATCAGAAGTTCTGCTCCGGACAATATTCCAAGTATAAAAGTTCTCGTTGCCCTCTATCATTGTGTGAAGTTTCGTTGCAGTTCCATATGTAGTTTTGAAGTTATGCTCCGGACAAAAATTCAAAGTATAAAATTACAAGGGGAAATAACTCTAAGTTGAATTAGGGAAGAGTTACGTTGTTTGCACTCTGCACTTTCTCCCATTGCCCTCTATCATTGTGCGAAGCTTCATTGTAGTCCCATCAGTAGTTTTGAAGTAATGCTCCGAACAAAAGTGGAACAGACGGACAGAACGACTATATGCTCCCCCTGAACATTTCAGGGAATATAATTAGCACCTCATTTTGGTGAACATTTTGCAAGAAAGAAGGAAGATATGCACAAAGTTAGTTCAAGGCAATTGGTAGACCAAATCCCATTCAGTGGTTATCACCAGACTGGTATCTTGATAGCTCAGCAGTCTAACTTGACGGGCCATAAGGGAGATTATTATTATATATTAGGGTAATCAGGCACCTCGCGGTAAATAGTCTGTTACACACTGTGTCTTCAGGCTACAGCCAGTATCTGGTGCTACTTTAAACAGGATATTATGATCCAGAGCTTTTTTAACCTTCTTTAGTGTTTTTTTTTGATAAAAGTGACAAACTTTCCATAGTGTGTACTATTTAAAAAAAATCTCAATTAATAACTGATTGATGTCATACCCAAACCATACATTTTAATGAAAATTTTCCCTTAAAACATTCCAATAAATAGAGAAAATTACACTCTTTTTTACCCTATACCAAGGGACAGCATACTTAATTTTTCTAAATTCAAAGCCATTGGGTCCCTTCCAAATTCAGAAAGAAAATGTTATCATTACTTCTAATAACCCTCGCAATTGGGTTGTTCCAAAAAACGTGTTAAAAATGAAAGTGTGACATGTATACGAAGTGTGACATACATAGGGATGAAGTATGATGTACAGATGGACAATGGCAACACTTTATTCTCCCCGGCTCCCAATATAGCGGGACAAAAATTGCTTGTCTGAATAGTGATTTACGTAATTGTTAGCACATGTTAGGCCAAATATCTTTTTGTGGTAGCGGCAGACCACCCTTTTTTGCCTGGGTAGAACCAGTACTGTATACCTCCCACCATCCGCAAGAATTGACACTTTCTCACTTCCAGTGAGATTCGAACCCACACTGAGAGGCAAGACAGTTTTGCATAAAGAGAAGATAGAAAGAAGAAATATGAGAACGAAAGAACAAAGACGTTATCCAACCTTAGATCCTGGTCTGAGTGCCATACAGGCGTACAAGATGTCATGTCTCGCCTTCCACAGATGGTTACGCTCCTCTATTTCTGTTGCCCACTTAAAGTCAGAACCATTATTCATCTTGACCAGTTCCTCTAAAACACAAAAGCAGACGTAAAGTATTTGAATGCAGACGTAAAGTATTTGAAAGCAGACGTAAAGTATTTGAAAGCAGACGTAAACTATTTGAATGCAGACGTAAAATATTTGAATGCAGACGTAAAGTATTTGAAAGCAGACGTAAAGTATATGAATGCAGACGTAAAGTATATGAATGCAGACGTAAAGTATTTGAATGCATCATCATGTTCCATTTGCTTTATTAAACCAGATTCCGAATCATCCGACTGTGTGTACTCTTTTAAACCCGTCTTCTACATTTCTACATGCAAATACTGCATCGTTATCTACCAAGTGTGCTATGATTTCTGTTTCAGTATGACCCAGATTCTTATATATGTTTGTAACTTTGGTGTAACCGTTTAACATCGGTTTTAACAATCTTTCTGTTATATCACGACGGTTTGTTCTTGTAGCATTGAGCTCAAAGTTCAATTTTATATAGCTACCACACTAGAATACCATGCCATAGACATGACATAATACCTCCAAGTCACATTATACCGACACCGGCTCGACCAGTCCTAGCTCTACCCTTTATATACTGAGAGAAAAATGTTTAGCAAGTTTTTTAGATGAAATAATACTGTATACAAGATATACTGACATTTTGGGACTTTACGGGCTTGACCCCTATGTTCATTTATTCGTTACGTCATTAAGATGTTCGACTGTTATTGATGTTATTGATCAATAAAAAGTTGTGTCTATGGCAGGAGTGACTTGATTTTATAACTAAAACTGTATTATTTCCAGGGTGCAACAAAAACTTGCTTAACTTTTTTCCATCAGTATATGATAACCGTGAAGCAAGAGAGCTACTAGTACCAATTTTATGAAGTCATGGGCGACCCGGCCGGAGACTGAACCCACAGCCTCCCACATTTCAGGCGGAAGCTCTACCACTACTCCACCATGGTGTTTCCCAGATTCTTAATTTCAACTACCGTATATACTGACTAATGGGCATGAGTTAAAAACCTTAGTACTTCACTGTACATGCTAACACATGCTCAGAGAATGCGTTGCTATTCAGAAGCCAGGGATCTCACAAATGAAGCAAGACATCTGCCAACTGCATTAAATTTAAATGAAATTTGTGACATACAAACAATATTTGATGATCACACAATAGCATAATTCACATTAACAAGATTCAATTGAGAATATGAACATTCACCTAATACTTTCTGTTTTGAAAAAAGTGTCTTAATTTTTAACTAGAATTATCACTGAAGGTGATGAATACCTTCACTTTTTGATCAGTTGTTATGTGTATATGAAGTTTGGAAACAACCCATTCAAAACTGTTTGACAATGCAAGTAATAACAAGAGGTCAATGACCTTGAAGCTCTACTGATTGATTTTGATTTCAGGAAGTAGTCGCTACAGACTTGTTTTTTGAAAAATTATTTTTAGCCGTGGTGGCCATCTTGAATTTCCGGCCGACCTGAAATTTTGCTAGGATCAATTAGACAACAAGAGCAACATTCCTGTAAAGTTTCATGAAAATCCGTCAAGTAGTTTCAGAGGAGTAGTCGCTACAAGTTTTCATTATATAACTCTATGTAAACAAAGATGGCCACTGGCAGCCATGTTTAACGTCGAATCAAAATAATGTTTGCCTCTGATAACCATCATGTCATGCTGATCATTTTACAAAAAGTCCCATATCAATATCACTTATAGTTTTCAAGATGTAGTCGCTACAAACTTCTTTTTTAAAAATCTATTTTTAGCTGTGGTGGCCATCTTGAATTTCTGGCCGATCTGAAATTTTGCTAGGATCAATTAGACATTAAGAGCAACATTCCTGTAAAGTTTCATGAAAATCCGCTAAGTAGTTTCAAAGGAGTAGTCGCTACAAGTTTTTACTATATAATATAACTCTATGTAAACAAAGATGGCCGCTGGCAGCCATGTTTAACGTCGAATCAAAACGATTTTTGACAAGGACCAACATCATGTCATGCTGATCATTTTAGAAAAAGTCCCATATCAATATCACTTATAGTTTTCAAGAAGAAGTCGCTACAAACTTGTATTTTGAAAATTTATTTTTAGTCGTGGCGGCCATCTTGAATTTCCGGCCGACCTAAAATTTTGCTAGGATCAATTAGACATCAAAAGCAACATTCCTGTGAAGTTTCATGAAAATCCGTCAAGTAGTTTCAGAGGAGTAGTCGCTACAAGTTTTCATTATATAATTATATGTAAACAAAGATTGCCGCTGGCAGCCATGTTTAACGTTGAATCAAAACGACAAGGACCAACATCATGTCATGCTGATCATTTTAGAAAAAGTCCCATATCAATATCACTTATAGTTTTCAAGAAGTAGTCGCTACAAACTTGTTTTTTAAAAACCTATTTTTAGATTTGGTGGCCATCTTGGATTTCACATCAACATGAATTTTTGCTAGGATCAACTAGACTTCATGGGCAACATTTCTGTAAAGTTTCATGAAAATCCATTCAGTAGTTTCAGAGGAGTTGTCGCTACAAAAAAAGTTTACGGACAGACAGACGGACAGACAGACGGACGACAGACAGACGACGGACGCCGCACCACGGCATAAGCTCTGCTGATCTCTGATCAGTAGAGCTAAAAATGTGTTATGTGTCTGGATAAAAATGTCTTACGCAATGGGACGTTACGGACAGCGTGATTCCCAAATAGCTCCCACTTCACTTTGTGAAAGTAAGGGTACAACAAACTTCATATATAAGTAGGGGGAGCAACTCAAATTTACTTCCATAAATGGCTCCTCGTGGTCTGAAAATACAGACACAGTTTATCTTCCTTGCACTAATATTTATCAGTACCATACTCACAAGGCAGGTTAATGTTGGTACTACAACAATGCGAAAATAATGTAAATATAAGAAATGAATCTAATTTTTTGGCATTCATACGGTTTTGAACAACGGTAGTGAATGGCAAATTAACAATAAAGCGCTTCATGGAATTTGCCATTTACTACTGTCGTTCAAGACGGCTAATCAGTTCTTAGGGCTATTCCATTAAAACATGCATGGGACCCCAGGAAGGCACTTTTGAAACTGAAAACCCACACACAGATGCAACACCGAGTTAAAGAACTGAATTTCAGAAAATAGGCTTCACCCATAGATGTTTAGTAAATGACTTTCCTGGGGTCCCGGGTACGTTTTAATGGAATAGCCCTTAAATGGATCTTTAAGCTTAATTTTGAACCTGACTATGCCAACCTTACCTACGACTCTGACCTGTTCCTGAAGCCCAGATTCTGCGCCGTGAAACTCGAGGAATAATGATGGAGCTACCGTCAAGTCGAGATGACTGAACTTGTTACATGCATCGATGGATACCTCATCTAGAAACTCTGAAACCAAACAGCAAGGACCATTTGTAGAACAGCGACATTCTTCAAAGGTCTTTAAAGGGGTTCCATTTATTTAAAACATATTAAATAATTGAAACATATTTAGGTTAAACTGAAAATGATACTCGACTACCAGTAATACATCCATGTGCTAATTTAAATTCTTGAGAAATACTGCCGGGTGTCCCTTTAATAATTAGAACTTTATTTTACATTAAACTGAGAACAGTACAGTTTAAATGAGAAAAGTATTCGATTTTTTAAAAATATAAGTATCTATAAAACTTAACAACAATAATTATGCAGAATTCTATTCCCCACCCCGCAAACCCCTTTGTCACACCACAACTTCACCCTAATAGCCGACGACTTTGTTGTAGAATGTAAAGGAGAGGCAAAATAACTTTGAAGGGAGGTAAATCATCAATATCTGGCCGCCAGCATGAATACAAACCTATCCTTGCAATGGGGATACCACACTGTAGGACCTGTAGGGTAGTATCCACAGCTGACTGTACAGTTGGGAAATGACACGTCGCTGATAGTGTCTGCAAAATATTAAAACATCTCACAGTAACTGGGATACCGTAGAGCACCGTAGAGCATTCCATTGCACTTTATTCGTTGAAGGTTTTTAAAGAGACACATGGCAATCTTGAAGTGTTTGAAATGGGCGTCTAGATTTATATATACAGTATCATTTTTACTTTTACCCTGTTTACATTTAAATAAATCAAAATTTTAAGTATTCCTTATTTCGTCTTATTATACACTCAAGTGATATGAAAACGCAACACGGGAATTTCCGCTATATATTGTATATACTGCACACTTAATTGCACATAATATTCCAAAGAAATCCCAAGATGTTTTTTAAAAAGAAAGTTGCAGTTAACTAGAGAAAGGACACAACTGTGATGTTGTAGACGTTTTAATCACACTACACTTTGTAACAAGAACTTCATAAATGTTGAAGTAGCTCTTTGAAAAATTGAGCTAGTTCAGAACTGTATTTAACGTAAATAGTTTGCAAAATGTTGCATCCTAAGTTTGCTCACATGATTGAGCCAAACGCGTACTCTGTGAATAATGAAACATTGAAGGAATACTATTTGCTGTATTATTTGTTGTTTTAGTATTTTTTCCAAAAGGTAAGGTCTTACGTAGCCATGTACCATTCGATTAAAAGCAGCATATTGTACATAGAATATATAGCGGAAATTCCCGTGTTGCGTTTTCATATCACTTGAGTGTACTACAAGTTTTAATATATTATTAGTGCAATAATATCAAAAATTAATAATATGCAAAAACAAATTGCCTATTACTATTCTTATAATTAATATTAATGACTGAAAAAATGCAAGTTATGCAGAAAAACTAGCGGGATTTAAGCAAGAGGTCAATGACCTTGAAGCTCTACTGATTGATTTTGATTTCAGGAAATAGTCGTTACAGACTTGTTTTTGAAAATTTATTTTAGTATGGCGGCCATCTTGAATTTCCGGCCGACCTGAAATTTTGCTAGGATAAATTTTGCTACATCAAGAGCAACATTCCTGTAAAGTTTCATGAAAATCCATTGAGTAGTTTCAGAGGAGTAGTCGCTACAAGTTTTCGTTATATAACTCTATGTAAACAAAGATGGCCACTGGCAGCCATGTTTAACATCGAATCAAAATAATGTTTGACTCTGATAACCATCATGTCATGCTGATCATTTTACAAAAAGTCCCATATCAATATCACTTATAGTTTTCAAGACGTAGTCGCTACAAACTTATTTTTTAAAAATCTATATTTAGCTGTGGCGGCCATCTTGAATTTCTGGCCGATCTGAAATTTTGCTAGGATTAATTAGACATTAAGAGCATCATTCCTGTAAAGTTTCATGAAAATCCGCTATGTAGTTTCAAAGGAGTAGTCGCTACAAGTTTTTACTATATAACTCTATGTAAACAAAGATGGCCGCTGGCAGCAATGTTTAACGTTGAATCAAACAATTTTTGACAAGGACCAACATCATGTCATGCTGATCATTTTAGAAAAAGTCCCATATCAATATCACTTATAGTTTTCAAGAAGAAGTCGCTACAAACTTGTATTTTGAAAAATTATTTTTAGCCGTTGCGGCCATCTTGAATTTCCGGCCGACCTGAAATTTTGCTAGGATCAATTAGACATCAAAAGCAACATTCCTGTGAAGTTTCATGAAAATCCGTCAAGTAGTTTCAGAGGAGTAGTCGCTACAAGTTTTCATTATATAACTCTATATAAATAAAGATGGCCACTGGCAGCCATGTTTAACGTCGAATCAAAACGATTTTCGACAAGGACCAACATCATGTCATGCTGATCATTTTAGAAAAAGTCCCATATCAATATCACTTATAGTTTTCAAGAAGTAGTCGCTACAAACTTGTTTTTTAAAAACCTATTTTTAGATTTGGTGGCCATCTTGGACTTCAAATCAACATGAATTTTTGCTAGGATCAACTAGACTTCATGGGCAACATTTCTGTTAAGTTTCATGAAAATCCATTCAGTAGTTTCAGAGGAGTAGTCGCTACAAAAAAAGTTTACGGACAGACGGACAGACAATCAGACGGACGACGGACGCCGCACCACGGCATAAGCTCTGCTGATCTCTGATCAGTCGAGCTAAAAATAAAGATTGCCGTGTGTCCCTTTAATTCAATAAGTTCTGTCTCTAACGCGTTTTAACAAGTATATGCTCATTGTGAGTGTTGATGTTTGGTACCAAATGAAAGAGTGTTTCAATACCATTCCATTTATGGTAAAACGAATGATGTATCTTTTGTGTGACGAACGTTATGCAACATTTAATACACATCACTTATACATACTGAGGCATTTTCGTCCTGAGTTTTTTCAGGTATGTTAATTGTTGTGTTTTTAAATGCCTGTTTCTCTTTAAAAAGTACTTGTCGAAGACCTTTGAAATTTCTCATACTTGTCGAAGACCTTTGAAATTTCTCATACATTACCAGTAATATCTGTGCATTAAAAGATTCAGAATTTAAGCATGGTAGATTAAAGGCATTGTCTTAGAAATTAACATTTTAAGCTAACGTGTAAAATTAATGATAAATTGACATTAAATGGAAGGGCAGTCTTCTGAAATAGCGTTTTTGGATGATCAATATTTTCACTAAAAATTGTACAAAATTCTACAATAATGTGTTGAATATGAAATTTAAACACTGAAGGACTAGGATTTGTAAACAAATATGAAAACATATTAATACTATGAGAATAATTACGACATTTAAAAGATATTATAACATTTCCGTAAACAAAATGAAGAAAATCAGTGTTATTTCTGCTAAAATTAAGGGATATGCATTCACTCACAACTGGTTTGCAGCAAGACCTTTCCGAATTCATAACAATAATTTTCATGGATTATGCGCGAATAACAACAGATGGCGTACACGAAAATTTAAAAGCATAAAATTATTCAAATAATTTTTACAACGTTTTGTAACAAGGATATTTTCAGAGATGCCAGTATCCAAAAGGTGTGGTAGGGGGAAGTAATTCAGGGGTATAAATAACTGGAAATTTTTCATTTTTGTTGTGGAATTTAAGAGAGCGAACCCAGTAGTACTATGATTACACTACTTTATCTCAGTGTAATATCCAGTTCAACGGATATATGCCTAGTGACAGAACTTTTTGAAGCACCCTCGTATAGTTGGCACAATCTAATATAAATTGAGCTATTTTTCGGGACGCTTGTTTCTGCCAGGTTTTTGTGCACTTACATGAGCAGTTTTATTGATATGATATTATATATAGGTACTACTCAAAATTTGTTAAGGATCACTTTTATTTTTCCATATAATTTTATTAGAAATTAATTCACAATAACGATATTAATTTCATTGATACTTCAACAATTCCACAATTTGAATCAAGTCATTTGATCACATGACCATACACTGCCCTAAATAATTTCTTGTCAAATAGAAATAATGCTATTTATTTCAGCAAGAAATTTAGACAGCAAAAAAAGCGATCCTTAGCAAATTTTGAGTAGAATATGATCATTAGAACAGGAATTGTTAGTGGTAAATACAAATACCTTAGTGTTGAAGCAAATCGGTTGAGAAATAAATATTTCACAGCCAGAATGCTTTTTCGTGGGTCTTTTCCTATGTAAATTCCTTACAAGCTATTCTATTGGCCCTGGCGACGGAGCCATCTATACCATTACCATGACGACATTGTATGTCCCTACTTTATGTACACTTAGCAGTTTGCCTTTTAATCTAATTTCAAAAAATCTAAAAATGCCCTTACAGCCTCGGGTATCCCATGGAGCCTCAGTGTTGCCTTGGTTATAATTCCCAGAGTTCCCTCTGAACCAACAAACAGGTTGGTCAGGTTATAGCCTGCAGACGTTTTCCTGCGAAATAGTCAAATTGATACCATATGCATATACATACGTAAAAAATATGAAAGTGTATACCAAACTTTTTAAATGAAATGAAATGGGGTTATAAAACCAGTTAACATTTTAACATAGTACCATTTTCACTCTTAGCTGTAAAAAAAAATCCAGAGAGGCACACTGCACCCTCTTGGTGCAGATTGGCTTGTTTCCAGTAAATAGCTGTGTGAGCAAACCATTTTGTACACTGTTTGTATACCCAAGTCATTAATTTCTGCTTAATTCACTGGATCTGCCCCAACTCTGCTGTACAGTGGGTAGAATCTAATCCACCTACTTTGTACGTCTGCCAATTCCCGGTAAAATCTAATCTGCGTCTGCCGGACCCTGGTAAATGTACGTCTATCAGGGCCTGGAAAAATCTAATCCTTATACTTTGTGCGTCTGCCAGGCCCTGGTAAATGTACGTCTGTCAGGGCCTGGTTAAATCTAACCCACCTACTTCGTACATCTGCCAGGCCCTGGTAAAATCTAACCCACCTACTTTATGTCTGCCAATTCCCGGTAAAATCTAATCTGCGTCTGCCGGGCCCTGGTAAATGTACGTCTATCATATATTGCAGGGCCTGGAAAAATCTAATCCTTCTACTTTGTGCGTCTGCCAGGCCCTGGTAAATGTATCTCTGTTAGGGCCTGGTAAAATCTAATCACCTACTTTGTGCGTCTCCCAATTTCTGGTAAAATCTACTCCATCTACTTTGTACATCCGTTAGCCACTGGTTAAATCTAACCCACCTACTTTGTATGTCTGCCAGGCCCTGGTAAAATCTAAGCCACCTACTTTGTACGTCTGCCAGGCCCTGGTCAAATCTTACCCACCTACTTTGTACGTCTGCCAGACCCTGGTAAAATCTAACCCACCTACTTTGTACGTCTGCCAGGCCCTGGTAAAATCTAACCCACCTACTTCGTACGTCTGCCAGGTCCTGGTAAAATCTAACCCACCTACTTTGTACGTTTGCCAGGCCCTGGTAGAATCTAACCCACCTACTTTGTACGTCTGCCAGGCCCTGGTAAAATCTAACCCACCTACTTTGTACTTCTGCCAGGCTCTGGTAAAATCTAATCCACCTACTTCGTACGTCTGCCAGGTCCCGCTGTGTCAATAACTCGTCCATCTGCCAGGACCACCTCCAAATTGAGCACGTTCTCTCGCATTGTTCCATATCGTACTGCGTTGGTACCCGAGGCACTGGTGGCACACATACCACACAGACTGGCATCTGCTCCAGGATCTGTAACAAAGTAGTACCCCTTAGCAAGTGAAGCCTGTCTTAACTACAGGAGTTTAAAATAGTTCTGAGTTTCTGAGTTACGTTACAGTACTACTATTCAAATATTGTGAATAGTAATTTAAAATAAATAGGAGTTCTCAATTTTTTAAACAAATATTTATTAATCTAAGTCTGAATATGCTGACTTGACATACCTATTGGAAAATGCAGTCCAGTATCGCGTAGGAAGTTGTTTAAAGTGACACGCGTCACACCACACTCAACACTGGCGTCAAAATCCTCCGCATTGACACCCAAAATCTTGTTCATCTTGGTTATGTCTAGGCACAGACCACCCTGTAGTGTGGAGAAAACGTCTAATAAATATATACACGTGATGTTCCATAATCTCTAAATTTATTGCGACTTTTTTTTAAAGGAAATTTCATGCGAAGGGAAGTTGGTTTTTTACAATATTTTTAGCGATTCAATGGCCGTCATTTTTAGCATGGTGAACTCTGCTCCATTTAAGCTGCACGGACGGACACTTGAACAGATGAGACGGACATGGAAAATGCTATATGCCCCACTTACCATTCGGTGGTTGGGGCATAACAAAATATATGGAAAACTCTCATTTTGATTATTGAGGCAATTGTTAATAACGCCCTATCAGTATTTATTGAAACTATGGAAATATCAGGTCTTTAAAAGGTTAGGTTAGAAAGTGCTGTCACTACACATCCTGTAGATTTATAATTTATTTCCTTTTCCTCACATCTTTCTAGCCCATCGGACTACCCAGACACAAACATTTGGTAGCCAGGCATTATTTTTACGTCTCGGGCTTCTGAGGATTCTGGTGTCTGAGTAAAGTATTTGATTAAATATTTTTATTTAAACCTTAAATGCACACGTTCGCTACATTCAGTCCTAGGAGGAGTAGTTTAACATAATTCAATTGGATTTTATAGTCGCACCAAAAGCTTAGGTCATATGGCGACTTTTCCATCTTTCATTGGTGGAGGAAGACTCAAGGGGCACCTCTGGGCAATTTTCATGCACTGACGGGCACCTGGGTAGAACCACCGATGCTCCGCAAGCCAGCTTGATAGCTTCCTCACATAAAGATTCCTAGGCCCATGAAGGATAGAACCCACAGTGGTGAGGGTCAAGTGAGACACATGGATAGAGTGTGGAAGAACGTTTTTTTTGGTGAAATTTGGAGGTTTAATTTCTACAATAGGCTTAACACAAAATAATTCAGTAACCACCTAAGCCTATTGTAGAAACTAAACTTCCAAATTTCACAACATAGCTGTTCTTCCAAAGTCTATCCATGAGTTGTGTTCATAAAATACTACATGTGCCGATTATAAGTCTTGATTTATTCACGGGTACTTAAAATACTCCTAACAGAATATACATAAAATGAATGAATGGTTGGTAACTCTTAATTCAACGCTTCAGCAACAATAGCCAAATTCTGATGATTTTCTGGCCGTTAAGATGTTTATATTTAGATTCGCAAAATACAATCTTCACGAAAAACTTTTTGAGGTACTAGCCCCTCGGGCATGTGACTTGCAAAAATTTACTAGCCATCGATTTTGTTACCTGCTCATCCAGCATCATTTACTCATAACATTTTGCCAGGACTCGTTAAAATTTGAAAATCTTTGATTTACACTGAAAGACTCATAGATTTTTCAGAAATGCTGGATGAAATGTAAACAAAGCACTGCTAGCCCAAACACATTTCTACCGACCCAAATTTTTTCAAGTTTAATTAGAGTGTTATTTTTAGAAAATCTGTATACTGTCACAAAAATTTACATTCTGTATAGACTAAATATTGCTCCTTCATCCCCAATCTCGTTCGAAAATGGCAAATAAAATTGAAAACTAGTCTGTTCTGAAACTTGGAGTCGTTTCCTGCGATGAACAAAACAAGACTTCTAAATTAGTTCACACACAAAGTCGGACATTTTTGGGTCAGATTTCGTTCTGATTTGTTTTGGCATTTCATTTTCGTCTAATTTTTAACATGCCCAAAATTTACATGTCCGACTCAATTTTTACTGACCATGGGCTAATTTCGAAGATTGAAAACATGTTAGCTACATATGCATGCCTAATCATTAGTAGGCTTAGAAATAGTGTACATCTGTTGTAAAATTTGCCTGTTGCTGGCGGGATAGCGTCTTTAAGTGTTCATTATTTTGTTTGCAAACTACCAAACATACAATTTGTGGGGCCACCCAGACATGATGGACTGACAAGGGTAACACAATATGCGTGCTCCACTTTTGTGGCAGGGCATCAAATGAAAAAGAATAGTTTATACATGTTAAGCTGGTAAGTGAATAATAATGTACCTTCACAGCATTCACACCCCCTTCCAGACCAGTACCACTCCCAAACGGTATAAGCGGTATTCCGTTGTCATTACACAGTCGAGCCACCCTGCTCACATGATCCACGCTTTCTGCGAAAGCTACAAGGTCTGGTAACTCAGCACTGAAATATGAACAATAAGTTTGTAGAAACACTTCTTTTGCCAATATGTAATATGTAGAGAATGACATAATCCTTCTATAACATGTTTGAAGAAACTAACCTGCCAAATAACGGTAAAATTACACTACAAAACCATTTATCAAAACCCTACCCAAGTGTTTGTGTCATATAAATATATAACATACATATATATATACCGGTAATATAGATGTGCCGATTAAAAGTATAGGTTTATTCACTTAAAATAGATTTTAAATCTGCGGCGATGAGAGGCGAGATTGTTTTAGATGCAGTGTCTTTACTATCCCAGCCGGGGAGGCACTAGGACAAGACAGAAGGATGGAAGAAAGATGAAGACTGATCAAGGACAAGATAGACTGATGGACAGACCTAGTCACCTACCCATGATACGACTCATCATGCCCATGCTGTTCTCTGACAGCCGCCGCTGTAGACACATTCGAGTTGCCAACAATCTTCTTAACTTCATTGACAAATGAGCTGGTTACATTCACTGACGATGTTGTCTGCAAAGATTAAACAAATTTATCAACGTGTTATTTATTAGTTGAATCCCACTTGCATTTTATCCCTTTTTTTGTCAAATTCAAAATGTTTTATTTTGATTTAAATTTTTTATTTATCTCCCCGTTGTATTGTTTTTTAATCTGTTTGTGTTTTTTGTGTGTTTTTTTTAAAAAGGGTAATTCACATCAGAGATATTAGAACTAGTTTATTACGTACGTAATCTGTTATTGTTACTGTTAGACAGAGATATAAGTTCTTCTAAGATCTTTGCATTAGGCCATAACTTTGTGGACTGAAAATATGTTTTTGATCAGACAGACAGCTCCATGTTTGTGAGCATAGAGAAGAATGTTTGCATTAATGGAAGAAAAAGAAACCTAGTGGTGCCATCATGCAGTAGTTAAATTACGTCTCTGGATAATCCGAGCCTTCTCTGACCCTAAAAGCGTGTATTTACTATTTTTTATTTTTTTGCGGCTTTATAGCCAGATGAAATTTCAAAAATCGTAAAAAGGGCTGGTAAGGTCAGAGAAGGCTCGGATTAGTCTCTGGAAAACACAGGTTACCCCACCCACTCAAATATCGACGAAATAACAACGGATTTACTTGCGATCTACGTCGAACATTGTTTCTAATGGAAGAAAACGATGATTGGGAAGCCAATACACGTCTTAATATACGATGACAATGCATGTTTGTGGCTAAAGCACTCTGGAAATTGTGTCTTTATCAGCTGTCAGAGCGGAAAACCATAACATGGACGGGTCCTAACGTTTATTCGTGCCAAGGAATCGAAAGGAGGCAACAAAGAAAAATAAAGCAAAACAGAGCAAAATAGAGCGAAAATGTGTAAAACAACGGGCCGGAATGGGAGACGACACGTTTGTTTGTTTGTATGATGTTTTGCGTCATTTTCAACACATGTAAGGTTATATATGACGGTCGATTTTTTTTGTGGTGGAGGCAGACCACCCATTTTTCCTGGGTAGAACCTGTCAAAGTGAAACTGAAACGACATTCTGTTTCGGGTAAAATGTAACAAGAAAGGAAGCACAACCAGCAACAACTATTTTTAAAATATAATCAACAGATGTATTCAAAAACTGCAATGAAAATTATTCACTTGCAGAAAATATATAAACTGGATCCAGTATTTCTTTAAAATCCATTATAATAATAAAGTCCAAATAATATTGGCAAGTGTCCCTTTACTCTAAATTGTCAAGTGTCCCTATAATCAAAAGCGTCAAGTGTCTATTTAATCCAATTTCACACTTCAAGTCTTTCCTGGTTTATTTATTCACATTTAGTCCAACTAATGCATTGCCACTTTAATATAGATGAGCACAATACTTTTTATCCTCTCACAATATATTTTTATTCAGAGCGTCAAATATTTTCACTTTAGACTGAACTCTAATTTAAATTCTCAATCCAAATACTGAACCAGATACTGAACAAATAACAACCCAAAAAGGCTGCATGTATACTGTCGCAGAACGTCATAGTACATCATAACACGTTATTTTTAAATATGTCTTTAAATATGTGAAAACATTATATTACTCATCAAGAAACTTCTATATATAACTGATTATAAATGAATGGCCTTGGCAGACTCAATAACCTGTTTACATCATTCGTAGAAATAGTCCTAGGAGTAGTATAGTATAGGCTCCTCTTTAAATGTGAACAAACGCGCGCCATTCTGTATTCTAAATAGAAATGCACGTGGTATAAAGTAGGTCAGCGTCCCTGGGGGTCACTTTACAAAAGGATGTCAACAGACAACATGTTGTGCAATGTTCTTGATCTATTTTTTTTAGGATATTGAAATTGTGCAAAGTTTACTTCTATAATGGAAAATGTCCGACGGGGTCAACCTTTAAGTGCAAAAAACAACAAAAAGAAGCGTGTTTTACCAACCGAACGCTTTCCTATGCCATATGATAACACCTCAGTATGATTTAATCTACCACTTGTTTTCTTGTTATAAGGTTAGACTTATGCTGTGTGGCTTTGATAAAATATTTCGATAAGTAATTGAAAACATTTCTGAACGAGTGTAATATTTGATACATAATTCAGTAAAATTTGACGTTTTTATGTATTAAATATGTGTACATCATTTGTAGCATAAGCACTAAGCAAAGTATGGTACGTCAGTTTTGTACACAACCGCCAAGTAGCAGCAGCAGCAGAAGCAGACAGCAGCAGCAGCAGCAATAGCTCTACCTCCTCTCCTCCTCCTCCTCCTCCTCACTACAGTTATTTTCTCCGTGTTGCAGTCCTCCTTCTCATCCCTCCTCCTCCTCCTCCTTCTCCCCCTCCTCCTCCCCCTCCTCCACCCCAATACAGGTATTTTCTCCATTGTTATCCGTTATTCTGCTGCTGCTGCTGCTGCTGCTGCTGCTGCTACTGCTACTGCTGCTGATGTCTGCTACTATTAGGCTACCAGCAAAGCAAACTTCACATTAAACTTGGAAATCGAAAAGTCAAAGAAGATCCCAAGTCGAATACTGCTCTTCCATATTGCACCCATGGCAATAAGAACTAAACCATGCAGTGGAGATGATACAAAGGCGCGATGCCAAATTGTTGGCAACGACTATAATTACCAAAGTAGTGTCACGTCAATGCTAAAATAACCCAGATTGTCTACCTTAGAAAACATACGAAAAGTGAACCGCCCCTCATATAATCGTCTGCACAATTTAAAAGAACGCCATATCTGCAATTTCGAAACCTGGGCCTAAATTCATCAAACTTTTGAGCACAGACTCAGACTCATAATCTCATTTTTTTGCAAACCCTATAATCACAAATGTATGGGTAAGAATTGTGATTTTCAGACATTTTTTGTTAAATTACCTTTCAAATTACTCGTTTCTGTAAGCAAATATAGTAATTTGCTTGTAAAATTGTTTTATTTTGATTTAAAAAAAAACAAATGAGATTTTGAGTCGAGTCTGAGTTCTTGTGCTCAAAAGTTTGAAGAATATTAGGCCTGAACTTTCTCATCCAAATAAACTCCTACTTCCCAAGAACCATACCATATTCATAATTTTGATACAGCATCCTCAATCCTCAAAATAAACTAACCAATCAGTGAACAGAAATTTGACACACCTCTAAATTCTGGTAGGTGATAGACTCGGTGTTTAACCACGTTTACTGTAAAACAATAAGATATTTTAAAACCCTGCATAGTTATGCACATTTATACAATTTTATTCAATATATGTATCTTTCAAAATCAAAAGTATCATATTTTTACTCTGCCAATGATTTTTATTTTACAATAAAACATAGGATAAAAAATAATTTGTATCACCTAGTGAAAATTAGTTAAAATCTCAACATGTTAGCAATGGAAAATTATGAAATTCATGAATGAACTACCGACCGTCACTCACCAAAGAGATCTCTATAGTCTTGACATGTTGAAGTATACGCTCCCTCCATCCAACTTCCCATCAGTACCGGAGTGTTTTTATGTATTATGTTTTTTAAGGTTGTAAATGTTCCCTGACTTGCGCCTCCATATATTATATCCTTGAATTATTTTTGCCATAATACAAATGCAATAAAAAAGAAAGATGCATATCCCCAATAATCAGACATAATATGAGAAAACACTGCATTTGATTGAATTACATAGAAAAGAGAACCGAAAAACGCTAAGAAAGAGAACAGAAAAACAACAACAAAGACTTACCATATCATTACGTCCATCCATTTGTCTTCCGCTAGGTTTTATGCTAGAATTATCATACATATTAAGTTTGGAGTTGGTAGGTCAAATGTGGCCATAAACTATACATTGAAAATGGTCAAATCCGAGTCTATTAACAGCTGCTATCTGAATTCATACTGCATTGTGGTCATACGAGGAACAGTTGCTTTTGGGGTCAAATGTCAAGGTCACCATGGCTTCATATGGACATATATTTCAAGCGATAACTCCAAAGTATAACAATTACACTCATGAATTTTATAGGCACATTGTCCTTGGTGAAAGGAGAAACCCAGGTCCCTATTACTTTTGGGGTTAGTAGGTCGAATGTGAATGTTATCATGACCTGACATTGACATACGCATTCCGCAAGATAATTCCAGAAGTATAATACTCAAACACGTGTTAATCTTCAAAGTCGCATTGCCCTCGGTTCAAAAGGTCGTCATGGTCACAATGACGTATGACAGAATCCTGCGACATTTTGAGGCGTAGGTTCTACCTGCGCCTATTGCTATCATCTAGCGATACCCCATTATAGTTGAGCCCCATCTACAATCTTATCCAGAGTTGTCGTTCCTTGCATACACATACATCTCTGTCAACGTCTCATCAAATACCAAGAATCTCGGCAAACGGTGAAAAACGGTGGAAATACAAAATTTCTTGATTGCACTTATATTGTTCTGAATTAACTTTATATGAAATGCTTAAATTACAAAAGAAAATAATTGTTCGGCTTGAATGTTTTAAATATACGGTAAATTACGCTCAGAATTATATTGCGGTAGAATAAAGGTTTGTACTTTGGCATATCACTCCGCCGTCAAACACTACCAAATCGTTCCCATAGGGTAACAGTACAGCATTTTGCTTACCAGCACTTTTCAGTATCCCATAGCTCTTAAAAACCTACCTTAAATTACTAACTTAAAATATATATAAAATGTAGAAAATAAGTCGTGTTTCTTTCGACTGTTTACGATTCAATCAGCAGCTGATAGTTGGTGGTGTCACGGTGTTGAAGTTCTGTTCGCCATTTTTAAATTTTAGGAATGGTCATGTGACAAATTATCATGTGATCGCAGGCTACCCTAGGAGAGATTGATTGCCCCATCTAGCGACACGTTTGAGATAGCTTTGTGCAGAACTAGTTTAGATCATCTGCGACGCTTGCTTGTTTTCAAGACAAACGTTTGTATTTACAATCAAGACTAGTGCTGTAGGTATCAGACCAATCAAGAAGTACTTCCGGGACGAAGGGTGCTAAAATAGTTCCTTGAAAAAATCCAAAGTTTCTAGTTTACAAGATTAGTTCTTATGTCATTGTTAATCTAACCTGATGAAGTATTATGTCTGTTGTCATGAATAGTAAGTATATTACTGTGTTTGTTAGAACTATTTCTTTAGAGGGTATGAACACAGAGGGTAGGTAGAGATGTGGTTCTGACAAATACGCATAGTGTGAACAAATGACGCGAAATGTTGAAACACTAAATCGGTGTTTTATTCCAGATATGGAACCGTTTGCCAGCCAAATGTGTTTATTTCACAGAATTAAAGTGTATTTAAGCGAACGAATGTTGTGGAACTTGTGACTGATCTCCAAAAATAGTCTATTTTGCATTGTGTTCAATGGGCCGATTTTCACAGGTCTGACATCTGTACAGGTCTCGATAATATGGTGATTTCCCGCAATACATTAGCGACATACAGCAGCGTATCCAATCCAAGTTGCTGACGCTGACTGACTGAATATAATATACAATCGGAACTGCCTCAACCACTTTTTTTTTTTCAAAAATAATTATTTCCGATGTTTTACGGAAATGAGTGAGTTTGTACGATTGTATAATATAATCACATACATTTGACATACCGATATAACATTCCGCGTGGTCTAGGAGTTAGTATAGCTGCCCTAAGTGAACGTTTTGATTTCAATGCACGTTATCAAAGGGTTCGATTTCTGGTGCAAGCGAAAACCTATTACTTGTCTTTTTTTATTATTATTATTATTTAATAAATCAATAAAATTAAAGTAGGTCGGTAGGAATATATTTTAAATCAGTTATTTTCAATAGTAGGAAAATTGTTCCTTAGTGGTTTTGTTTGTATTAAAGAAACTTTCATATAAATGAACACATATATCATGAACTAAACGTTTCTATTGCAATAAACAGTTTTGTGTCGGGGAGGTGTGTGTGTGTGTGCGCGTGCATGCGTGCGTGCGTGCAAGTGGAGCTCACTATGTCGAATATTAATCTGGTATTATATCTTTCCGCGTTTCTCAAATTATTAAGATTTTCTTTTCTCCCATTTCTGCTCATGTGAGTTAGGCATTTTCCTCATGTAAAATAACTCTATCTTACATGACATGTGACTTACTACGTCATGACGTTACGTCGACGTCGCCTTATTCTGGCGTTAAATCAGCAAAGTCATTGATTTTATGCCGGTAATAAACACATAATTGGAGAAAAATAATCCATCATGAATGGTCCATGTGAGATTATAAGAATCTTTCATGGGTATCCGGTGAAGATAGGGGAATCCGACCCGAGATACAAGTGCTTTTATCGGAACCGAGGCTGTGCCGAGGTTCCGATTAAAACACTTATACCGAGGGTTGAAATTCCCTATCAGAACCGAATTCCCATGATAGATTCTTTTTCTTGCATATCAGAGACATGTCGTGCGTTCACGCCGCCATCTAATAACGTTTTGCATGTTATCCTGCATACCGGATGTTGGGGCGCGTGAATTTTATCTCGACCCTAGGGTGAGATGGAAATATCTAGCCCCGGTAAAATGGCGGATATCCTTGACCGGTATGCAAGTAAGGGAAATCTCACCTTCGGGATCAGAACTGCAATTCTAACCCCTCGGGTGAGATTTCTCTATCTCACATGGATACACATGATGGATTCTTCTATTCTCTTTACGACGTCTGGCGTGACTCAGTGAATATAGCTTTGGACGTGTAACATTAGTATACATGTACGATATAATTAAAACAAATACTGTACAGCACATTTTCTTGGTTGTTTGTTAAGTGGAAAATGAAGTCAGTGCGCACTAATTAATATTACCTCGAGCGCATGAAATATTTGTTCACACATGCCCTTCCGTGCTTCCGTAGATAACCGTATGTATACATGTACACATACATGTTATTGGCCAATAGACTTCATGCGTCACAATAATCCTAAATGCGAGATAACTTACCACCTGTGGTAGTGATACCGCACCTTACTGAGTATCGATATGCCCTCCACATCGAGAATCTAAAAAAAACACCTCCCAATTGAGTATTGATAACCCCTCAACTCACTGAGTATATACTGTATAATACCTCTCCATTGAGTATATACTGTATAATACCTCTCCATTGAGTATATACTGTATAATACCTCTCCATTGAGTATATACTGTATAATACCTCTCCATTGAGTATATACTGTATAATACCTCTCCATTGAGTATATACTGTATAATACCTCTCCATTGAGTATATACTGTATAATACCTCTCCATTGAGTATATACTGTATAATACCTCTCCATTGAGTATATACTGTATAATACCTCTCCATTGAGTATATACTGTATAATACCTCTCCATTGAGTATATACTGTATAATACCTCTCCACTGAGTATATACTGTATAATACCTCTCCATTGAGTATATACTGTATAATACCTCTCCATTGAGTATATACTGTATAATACCTCTCCATTGAGTATATACTGTATAATACC
Source organism: Cyrtodaria siliqua (assembly GCA_037043455.1). Classification (NCBI taxonomy): domain Eukaryota; kingdom Metazoa; phylum Mollusca; class Bivalvia; order Adapedonta; family Hiatellidae; genus Cyrtodaria; species Cyrtodaria siliqua. Next base: position 69,580 of record JAWPHD010007036.1, on the reverse strand, counting down.
TCTCCATTGAGTATATACTGTATAATACCTCTCCATTGAGTATATACTGTATAATACCTCTCCATTGAGTATATACTGTATAATACCTCTCCACTGAGTATATACTGTATAATACCTCTCCATTGAGTATATACTGTATAATACCTCTCCATTGAGTATATACTGTATAATACCTCTCCATTGAGTATATACTGTATAATACCTCTCCATTGAGTATATACTGTATAATACCTCTCCATTGAGTATATACTGTATAATACCTCTCCACTGAGTATTATACACGTACCTCCTTCACATTGATTATTAAAGGGTAGATTTTATAGGTACTCAATGTGGAGGGGGTATCAATACTCATATGGGAGTGGGTATCAATACTCAAGGTGGAGGGGATATCAAGACTCATATGGGAGTGGGTATCAATACTCAAAGTGGTGGGGATATCAATACGCAATGGGGAGAGGTATCAAAACTCGGTATCATGGGGGTATCAATATTCAATAGGGAGGAGTATCAATACTCGATGGGGAGGGGGTATCAATACTCATTGGGGAGGGAGTACCGATACTCATCGATACTAAATGTGAGTTAGTAGCAATACTCAATAGCGAGGGCGTATCAATACTCACTGGGGAGGGTGTATCAAAACTCAGTCGGGAGGGGTATTAATACTCAATCGGGAGAGGGTATCAATACTCAATGAAGAAGGGGTATCAGGGGCGTTCCTGGGGCTAATTTAGGTATACGCATCATCGAGTTTTGGATTCACAAATGTGCCTAACCCCTTATACCTTCAGTTTTTATTGCATTTTTTTCATTTTTAGCCTTTTTTATTTGTTTGCTTCTTTAATAGCCTGTACGCACGTGCGTCAGTGCGTATGCCCAGATACGCCCCTGCGGTATCAATACTCAATCGGGAGGGGGTATAAATACTCAATCGGGAGTGGGTATCAATATGTAATGGAGAGAGTATCAATACTCAATAGCTTGGGATACTATTATCAATACTCAATGGGGAGGGGTATAAATACTCAATGGGGAGGGCGTATCAGTATTACAGATGGCGTTCAGGTCACACATCAATCTCCAAGCAGAGTTATCGTTCCTCGCACTTACATATATCTCTGCTAACTACTAAATTACACGATTTTGGTAAAACATGTTGATGCCTGAAACTTATTTATTTCTTGTGTAAATATAATATTCAGAATATCTGCAAATTAGATGTTGCAAGATTTGAAATAATGCATGAAAACAATTTAGTTTTAATCGGGACTATTTTACTACAATAATAATACGTACTTAGGTCTCCTCAATCGAAACGCCTATGTAAACATTTCAAACCGAAGCTCGATATCAGAAAATTACTAAAAGAAAATTAAGTCATAGAAATAAAAATTGAAATTATTTAATACAGGTCTATATTTTATCTTTGCAGATCACACAAAATGATTGATTATAAACATCGTCATAACTTTTTTGAATAATCACGTGACCTAACCGTTTCGCCCTACTTTCGCCAGGAACGAGTGTACGCCGGGTAGAGATTGGTCACACATTGGCTAATTACCTCGTGCGCACGATTTACTATTCGTGAGCAAGATTTATTTTTTCGGGCGCATGAATTATTATTTCGCGCACACGAATTATTATCCCGTGCGGGGTGTAACGAAACCTTAGGGTTAGACATGTCGGTACCGGAGTCAAGCATTTTTTCCTATGTTCAATACGAATTCTCGGAGCAGCGTGAATGGTCATGACAATACAAACGAATGACTTCGGTACCGACATGACTAACCCGGGGATACAGCAAACGAATATTTCCTTCCTTAAAATCATATATAAACTGAATGATACCTAAAGGTTTGTTACTGTTTTTTTTTTTAAAAAGTAAAACAGATTAAATTTGCTAGGAGTCAATATTTTACAGGGATCATAATATTTTTACGTGTGAGGGATTGTAATATTACTGGATTTCTCGAAAGAGTCATTCCACGACAGAACAAGTTATGACAGGGGTGTCATTCTATTACATAGAATTTTGACCGGGGATCATTTTACTGCATAGCAAAATTACCGGGAGGTCATTATTTTATGGGGATGGATTTTTTTCCCTTACACCGGAAGTATACAATACTGGTTCTACCCAGGAATAAGTGGGTAGTTTTGTACCATTTTTACTCTTAACAATTACCATAAAATCATATTGTCAATGGCATAAACCTGTGTCCAGCAGACGACAAACAGGCCTTTATTTTCCTGCAAGCATCTAGCGGATCGGAAGTTTAAACTTTTGATTGTCATTCGGTACATCAAACTTCAATAATTGAATTGAATTGAATTGGATGTTGTTTAACGGCTCATCAACACAGAATGAATGAATGAATGGTGTTTTACGGCACGTCGACACATAAATAGGTCATATTGTGCGCAAAAACTGATGAATGATGATGACATGAAGGATTAATTAAAAATTAATGTAAATATATAAAGATATAACTATTTACAAGTAAGGGATGATATGGTAGCAATATAAACTATATATGTAAATCAACAAATGCCCGAAAACGGGTATATAAAGAAGTAAATATATACAAGAACATATTATAATGATTTATATAGTCTGTCATCAACACAGTATAGGTTATTTAGAGCCGCCCCAGAGAGAGGGGAAGGATACATAGGAATCCGGGAACCGTGCCCTACTCTTATTATCGAATAGATTTCTATGGTTCTTTAACGTGCTCGGAGGATAGACACGGGACCGTCCGGTTTACGTCCCCATCCGACGGACGAGGCTAAGGGAACGTGTCTTGCCCAGAAACTCAGTGGCGCCAGGGGCCTCCGTTACAAATCAAACTTCAATAAACAATATATTGCGTATGACTGGGCGAACTCGATTTTTGTAAGCCATTGAAGTGTGTATGCGCAAAATTGGTTCTCAATATTTATCGGCAATTTTTTTAACACGTTTTTGTACGCATTTATTTTTTTATTTTTAATGCATTTTAATGAAAAAATATTACGCAGATACGCGTCTTATCTGGAGCACTCGAACCGTCTGCTTGTCAGATTTTGTTTAAACTTCCGAAATGCAGATTTGAAATATATCTACATCTTTACCGTGGTAAGGCCACTATTTTTTAAAATTGTTTTACCGATTTTTTCAGTAAAAATGTAGGGAAGGGTGAGGGTAAACAAAATAAAAAGAAAAAAGAAAAAATATTTTCATTTGCAACAAACGTAATATAAGCGTCATTGAAGTAGCCAATATAGAATAATATATAAGCGGCATGCATGCGGCATTGAAGTAATATATAATAATATATAAGTGGCATGCGGCATTGAAGTAATATAGAATAATATATAAGCGGCATGCGGCATTGAAGTAATATAGAATATTATATAAGCGGCATTGAAGTAATATAGAATAGAAACAGATGGTTCCTTTCGGTGGGTATAAAATGTATTTATTTTTTACATCGGAGGCAATACTTTGTTTTGAAACATAACCTTTTTTTTTCAATTTTTTGGTAAAATTTTAGGATAGGAGAATCGGTAATCCTAAAAATACAAAAATATTGGTCTTATATTTCAAAAATCACCAACAGTGGTACGGATAAGCATTCCAAAGTACACTAAATGCAGAGATGAAACGATTTAAAGCTCTAGCATTTAAACATATAAGGAAATCCATTACTTTCAGCTCTCTTATTTTGTGTTATTTTACTTATTTGATCAAACGTGTATATTTAAAAGTTAAAAACAAAAGTATTATATAAGAAAAAGACGATATCTGATCGACACAGAATCACAAATCACTGAAAAAGGTTGTAAATTTTTGGCGCAGCGGGCGTAACGTGACGTCACGTTTCCATTGGCACCGAACTACAAAACAAGTATAAATACCACATTCCGCCGTGAGACGCCGTCATTATTTGCGAATCAAGAGGAAAAGCAGAGCGGACCGCTTCTCGACAAAAGCAGCGAAAAGGCAGCGGACCTCTTCTCGGAGTAAGCAGCTGGAGTTATATTGAAGAGAAGAAAGAGAAGGGAAGTGAAGATAGACTTACTTACCAACTCTTGGCGTCGGGGAAGAAACTATTTCTTTGTGTTGTAACTGGGGCGAGCATCTTTCTCTGTATATTCGGGGTGTATCTCTCTCCTGTGGTTTTGAGCAGCTCTCTTTCTCTGTGGTTATGTTGTGGACTTTTTCCATTTGCGTTCTGACATCAAATTGTTTCTGGTTGAATGCCTTGGGTGCACATTATAGAGTTAGACACCCGGCCAACCGTACATTTAATCTTGATATCAGGGGCATATCTCTTTCTCTGTATCTTATGGGCGGTCATCTTCCTCTGAAGAGAAAGAGGTCCACCCATAAACACAGAAGAAGAGGTCCGTCCAAAAATCGCAGACGAAGAGTTCGCACACAAACATAGAAGAAGAGTTCCGCACAGAAACACGGAAGCAAGGGATCGTCCCGATAACACAGAAGAAGAGATCCGTCCCGGTAAAATAAAAGAAGAGGTCCGTCCCGGTAAAACAGAAGAAGAGGTCCGTCCCGGTTAAACAAAATAAGAGGTCCGTCCACGTAAAACAGAAGAAGAGGCCATTCTCGGTAAAACAGAAGAAGAGGTCCGTCCCGATCAAACAAAAGAAGAGGTTCGTCCCGGTAAACAAAAGTAGTGGTCCGTTCCAGTAAACAAAAGAAACGGTCCGTCCCGGTAAGACAGAAGAAGAGGACCGTCCCGGTAAAACAAAACAAAAGATCCGTCCCGGTTAAACAAAAGAAGAAGAGGTGCGTCACGGTAAAACACAAGCAGAGGTCCGTTCCGGTAAAACAGAAGTAGCTGTCCGTCCTGGTAACACGGAAGAAGAGGCCCGTACCAGTAATACAGAACAAGCGGTACTCTCCGATAAAACAGAAGAAGAGGTCCGTCCCCATAAGACAGAAGTAACGGTCTACACCGTCAACACCGAAGATGCGGTACGCTCCGATAAAATAGAAGAAGAGGTCCGTCCCGGAAAAACAGAAGTAGCGATCCGTCCCGTTACCACAGAAGAAGAGGTCCGTACTAGTAACACAAAATATGCGGTGCGCTCCGATAAGACAAAGGAAGAGGGCCGTTCCGGTAACACAGAAGAAGAGGTCCTTACCAATAGCACAACAGAAAGGTCCGCAGTGGTAATAGGGGGTTCAGGAAGTACTGGGTATTAGTAGAAGTAGTGGGGGTAGTGGTAGTAGGGAGTAGTGGTAGTATGGGGTAGTGGTAGTGTTAGTAGGGGGTAGTGTTAGTAGGAGGTAGTGGTGGTAGGGGGTAGTGGTAGTAGGTGGTAGTGGTCGTAGGGGGTAGTTGTAGTAGGGGTAGTGGTAGTAGGTGGTAGTGGTAGTAGGGGATAGTGGCAGAAAGTGGTAGTGGCAGTAGGGGGTAGTGGTAGTGGTAGTAGGGAGTAGTGACAGTAAGTCGTAGTGGTAGTAGGAGGTAGTGGTAAGAGGGAGTAGTGGTAGTAGGTGGTAGTGGTAGGAGGGAGTAGTGGTAGTAGGTCGTAGTGGTAGTAGGGGGGTAGTGGTAGTAGGGGGTAGTGGTAGTAGGTGGTAGTGGTAGTAGGGGATAGTGGTAGTAGGAGGTAGTGGTAGTATGGAGTAGTGGTAGTAGGTCGTAGTGGTAGTAGGGGGTAGTGGTAGTAGGGGGTAGTGGTAGTAGGTGGTAGTGGTAGTAGGGGTAGTGGTAGTAGGTGGTAGTGGTAGGAGGGAGTAGTGGTAGTAGGAGGTAGTGGTAGTAGGTGGTAGTGGTAGTAGGTGGTAGTGGTAAGAGGGAGTAGTGGTAGTAGGTCGTAGTGGTAGGAAGGGGTAGTGGTAGTAGGTGGTAGTGGTAGGAGGGAGTAGTGGTAGTAGGGGGTAGTGGTAGTAGGTGGTAGTGGTAGTAGGTGGTAGTGGTAAGAGGGAGTAGTGGTAGTAGGTGGTAGTGGTAGGAGGGAGTAGTGGTAAGAGGGAGTAGTGGTAGTAGGGGATAGTGGTTGTAGGGGGTAGTGGTAGGAGGGAGTAGTGGTAGTAGGTCGTAGTGGTAGTAGGGGGTAGTGGTAGAAGGGGGTAGTGGTAGTAGGTGGTAGTGGTAGGAGGGAGTAGTGGTAGTAGGGGGTAGTGGTAGTAGGTGGTAGTAGTAGAAGGGGGGTAGTGGTAGTAGGAGGTAGTGGTAGTAGGGGGTAGTGGTAGTAGGTGGTAGTGGTAGTAGTAGGGGGTAGTGGTAGTAGGGGGTAGTGGTAGTAGGTGGTAGTGGTAGGAGGGAGTAGCGGTAGTAGGTGGTAGTGGTAGTAGGTGGTAGTGGTAGTAGGGTGTAGTGGTAGTAGGAGGTAGTGGTAGTAGGGGGTAGTGGTAGTAGGGGGTAGTGGTAGGAGGGGGTAGTGGTAGTAGGGGGTAGTGGTAGGATGGAGTAGTGGTAGTAGGTGGTAGTGGTAGTAGGGGGTAGTGGTAGTAGGGGGGTAGTGGTAGGAGGGAGTAGTGGTAGTAGGTGGTAGTGGTAGTAGGGGGTAGTGGTAGTAGGGGGGTAGTGGTAGGAGGGAGTAGTGGTAGTAGGGTGTAGTGGTAGTAGGGGGTAGTGGTAGGATGGAGTAGTGGTAGTAGGTGGTAGTGGTAGTAGGGGGTAGTGGTAGTAGGCGGGTAGTGGTAGGAGGGAGTAGTGGTAGTAGGTGGTAGTGGTAGTAGGGGGTAGTGGTAGGAGGGAGTAGTGGTAGTAGGTGGTAGTGGTAGTAGGGAGTAGTGGTAGTAGGGGGGTAGTGGTAGGAGGGAGTAGTGGTAGTAGGAGGTAGTGGTAGTAGGGGGGTAGTGGTAGTAGGTGGTAGTGGTAGTAGGTGGTAGTGGTAGTAGGGAGGTAGTGGTAGTAGGTGGTAGTGGTAGTATGTGGTAGTGGTAGTAGGGGGTAATGGTAGTAGGGGGGTAGTGGTAGGAGGGAGTAGTGGTAGTAGGAGGTAGTGGTAGGAGGGAGTAGTGGTAGTAGGGTGTAGTAGTAGTAGTAGGGGGTAGTGGTAGTAGGGGGGTAGTGGTAGTAGGGGGTAGTGGTAGTAGGAGGTAGTGTAGGAGGGAGTAGTGGTAGTAGGGGGTAGTGGTAGTTGGTGGTAGTGGTAGGAGGGAGGAGTGGTAGTAGGGGTTAGTGGTAGTAGGGGGTTGTGGTAGTAGGTGGTAGTGGTAGGAGGGAGTAGTGGTAGTAGGGGGTAGTGGTAGTAGGTGGTAGTGGTAGTAGGGGGTAGTGGTAGAAAGTGGTAGTGGCAGTAGGTGGTATTGGGAGTAGTGGTAGTATCGGGTAGTGGTAGTAGGTGGTAGTGGTAGTAGGGAGTAGTGGTAGTAGGTAGTAGGTGATAGTGGTAGTAGGTGGTAGTGGTAGTAGGGGGTAGTGGTGGTAGTAGGGGGTGATGGTAGTAGGTGGTAGTGTTAGGAGGGAGTAGTGGTAGTAGGGGGTAGTGGTAATAGGTGGTAGTGTTAGTAGGTCGAAGTGGTAGTAGGGGGTAGTGGTAGTAGGGGGTATTGGTAGTAGGTCGTAGTGTTAGTAGGTCAAAATTGTAGAAGGGGGTAGTGGTAGTAGGGGGTAGTGGTAGTAGGGGGTAGTGGTAATAGGTGGTAGTGGTAGTAGGTCAAAGTGGTAGTAGGGGGTAGTGGTAGTAGGTCGTAGTGTTAGTAGGTCGAAGTGGTAGAAGGGGGTAGTGGTAGTAGGGGGTAGTGGTAATAGGTGGTTGTGTTAGTAGGTCGATGTGGTAGTAGGGGGTAGTGGTAGTACGTGGTAGTGTTAGCAGGGGGTAGTGTTAGCAGGTGGTAGTGGTAGTAGGGATAGTAGTAGTAGTGTGTAGTGGTAGTAGGGGGTAGTGGTAGTAGGGGGTAGTGGTATTAGGGGGTAGTGGTAGTAGGGGGTAGTGGTAGTAGGGGGTAGTTGTAGTAGGGGGTAGTGGTAGTAGGGGGTAGTTGTAGTAGGGGGTAGTGGTAGTAGGGGGTAGTGGTAGTAGGGGTAGTAGTAGTAGGGGGTAGTGGTAGTAGGTAGTAGTGGTAGTAGGTAGTAATGGCAGTACAGGGTAGTGGTAGTAGGTGGTAGTGTTAGTGGTAGTAGCGTGTAGTGGTAGTGGTAGTAGGTGGTATTGGTAAAAGGTGGTACTAATAGCAGTGGATTGTAGTGGTAGGTGGTGGTAGTGGTAGGAGGGAGTAGAGGTAGTAGGGGGGTAGTGGTAGGAGGTAGTAGTGGTAGTAGGAGGTAGTGGTAGGAGGGAGTAGTGGTAGTAGGGGGTAGTGGTGGTAGGTGGTAGTGGTAGGAGGTGGGAGTAGTGGCAGTAGGGGGTAGTGGTAGTAGGTGGTAGTGGTAGGAGGGAGTAGTGGCAGTAGGGGGTAGTGGTAGTAGGGGGTAGTGGTAGTAGGAGGTAGTGGCAGTAGGGGGTAGTGGTAGTAGGTGGTAGTGGTAGGAGGGAGTAGTGGTAGTAGGGGGTAGTGGTAGTAGGTGGTAGTGGTAGTAGGGGGTAGTGGTAGTAGGTGGTAGTGGTAGTAGGTGGTTGTGGTAGTAGGAGGTAGTGTAGGAGGGAGTAGTGGTAGTAGGGGGTAGTGGTAGTTGGTGGTAGTGGTAGGAGGGAGTAGTGGTAGTAGGGGGTTGTGGTAGTAGGTGGTAGTGGTAGGAGGGAGTAGTGGTAGTAGGGGGTAGTGGTAGTAGGTGGTAGTGGTAGTAGGGGGTAGTGATAGAAAGTGGTAGTGGCAGTAGGTGGTATTGGGAGTAGTGGTGGTATCGGGTAGTGGTAGTAGGTGGTAGTGGTAGTAGGGAGTAGTGGTAGTAGGTAGAAGGTGATAGTGGTAGTAGGTGGTAGTGGTAGTAGGGGGTAGTGGTGGTAGTAGGGGGTGATGGTAGTAGGTGGTAGTTTTAGGAGGGAGTAGTGGTAGTAGGGGGTAGTGGTAATAGGTGGTAGTGTTAGTAGGTCGAAGTGGTAGTAGGGGGAAGTGGTAGTAGGGGGTATTGGTAGTAGGTCGTAGTGTTAGTAGGTCGAAATGGTAGAAGGGGGTAGTGGTAGTAGGGGGTAGTGGTAGTAGGGGGTAGTGGTAATAGGTGGTAGTGGTAGTAGGTCGAAGTGGAAGTAGGGGGTAGTGGTAGTAGGGGGTAGTGGTAGTAGGTCGTAGTGTTAGTAGGTCGAAGTGGTAGAAGGGGGTAGTGGTAGTAGGGGGTAGTGGTAATAGGTGGTTGTGTTAGTAGGTCGATGTGGTAGTAGGGGGTAGTGGTAGTACGTGGTAGTGTTAGCAGGGGGTAGTGTTAGCAGGTGGTAGTGGTAGTAGGGATAGTAGTAGTAGGGTGTAGTGGTAGTAGGGATAGTAGTAGTAGGGTGTAGTGGTAGTAGGGGGTAGTGGTAGTAGGGGGTAGTGGTATTAGGGGGTAGTGGTAGTAGGGGGTAGTGGTAGTAGGGGGTAGTTGTAGTAGGGGGTAGTGGTAGTAGGGGGTAGTGGTAGTAGGGGTAGTAGTAGTAGGGGGTAGTGGTAGTAGGTAGTAGTGGTAGTAGGTAGTAATGGCAGTACAGGGTAGTGGTAGTAGGTGGTAGTGTTAGTGGTAGTAGCGTGTAGTGGTAGTGGTAGTAGGTGGTATTGGTAAAAGGTGGTACTAATAGCAGTGGATTGTAGTGGTAGGTGGTGGTAGTGGTAGGAGGGAGTAGTGGTAGTAGGGGGGTAGTGGTAGGAGGGAGTAGTGGTAGTAGGAGGTAGTGGTAGGAGGGAGTAGTGGTAGTAGGGGGTAGTGGTGGTAGGTGGTAGTGGTAGGAGGAGGGAGTAGTGGCAGTTGTGGGAAGTGGTAGTAGGTGGTAGTATAAGGAGGGAGTAGTGGCAGTAGGGGGTAGTGGTAGTAGGGGGTAGTGGTAGTTGGAGGTAGTGGCAGTAGGGGGTAGTGGTAGTAGGTGGTAGTGGTAGGAGGGAGTAGTGGTAGTAGGGGGTAGTGGTAGTAGGTGGTAGTGGTAGTAGGGGGTAGTGGTAGTAGGTGGTAGTGGTAGTAGGTGGTTGTGGTAGTACGTGGTAGTGGTAGTAGGGGGTTGTGGTAGAAAGTGGTAGTGGCAGTAGGTGGTATTGGGAGTAGTGGTAGTATCGGGTAGTGGTAGTAGGTGGTAGTGGTAGTAGGGAGCAGTGGTAGTAGGTAGTAGGTGGTAGTGGTAGTAGGTGGTAGTGGTAGTAAGGGGTAGTGGTGGTAGTAGGGGGTAATGGTAGTAGGTGGTAGTGTTATGAGGGAGTAGTGGTAGTAGGTAGTAGGTGGTAGTGGTAGTAGGTGGTAGTGGTAGTAGGGGGTAGTGGTAGTAGATGGTAGTGGTAGTAGGTAGTAGGTGGTAGTAGGTAGTAGGTGGTAGTGGTGGTAGGTGATAGTGGTAGTAGGGGATCGTGGTAGTAGGGAGTAGTGGTAGTAGGTAGTAGGTGGTAGTGGTAGTAGGTGGTAGTGGTAGTAGGGGGTAGTGGTGGTAGTAGGGGGTAATGGTAGTAGGTGGTAGTGTTAGGAGGGAGTAGTGGTAGTAGGGGGTAGTGGTAGTAGGGGGTAGTGGTAGTAGGGAGTAGTGGTAGTAGGTAGTAGGTGGTAGTGGTAGTAGGTGGTAGTGGTAGTAGGGGGTAGTGGTGGTAGTAGGGGGTGATTGTTGTAGGTGGTAGTGTTAGGAGGGAGTAGTGGTAGTAGGGGGTAGTGGTAGTAGCGGGTAGTGGTAGTAGGGAGTAGTGGTAGTAGGTAGTAGGTGGTAGTGGTAGTAGGTGGTAGTGGTAGTTGGGGGTAGTGGTGGTAGTAGGTAGTAATGGTAGTAGGTGGTAGTGTTAGGAGGGAGTAGTGGTAGTAGGGGGTAGTGGTAGTAGGGGGTAGTGGTAGTAGGTCGTAGTGTTAGTAGGTCGAAATGGTAGTAGGGGGTAGTGGTAGTAGGGGGTAGTGATAGTAGGTCGTAGTGTTAGTAGGTCGAAGTGGTAGGAGGGGGTAGTGGAAGTAGGGGGTAGTGGTAGTAGGTCGTAGTGTTAGTAGGTCGAAATGGTAGTAGGGGGTAGTGGTAGTAGAGGGTAGTGGTAATAGGTGGTAGTGTTAGTAGGTCGAAGTGGTAGTAGGGGGTAGTGGTAGTAGGGGGTAGTGGTAGTAGGTCGTAGTGTTAGTAGGTCGAAGTGGTAGGAGGGGGTTGTGGAAGTAGGGGGTAGTGGTAATAGGTGGTTGTGTTAGTAGGTCGAAGTGGTAGTAGGGGGTAGTGGTAGTACGTAGTAGTGGTAGCAGGGGGTAGTGTTAGCAGGTGGTAGTGGTAGTAGGGGTAGTAGTAGTAGGGTGTAGTGGTAGTAGGGTGTAGTGGTAGTAGGGGGTAGTGGTATTAGGGGGTAGTGGTAGTAGGGTGTAGTGGTAGTAGGGGGTAGTGGTAGTAGGGGGTAGTGGTAGTAGGGTGTAGTGGTAGTAGGGGGTAGTGGTAGTAAGGGGTAGTGGTAGTAGGGGGTAGTGGTAATCGGGGGTAGTGGAAGTACGTAGAAGTGTTAGCAGGGGGTAGTGGTAGCAGGTGGTAGTGGTAGTAGGGGTAGTAGTAGTAGGGTGTAGTGGTAGTAGGGGGTAGTGGTAGTAGGGGGTAGTGGTAGTAGGGTGTAGTGGTAGTAGGGGGTAGTGGTAGTAGGGGGTAGTGGTAGTAAGGGGTAGTGGTAGTAGGGGGTAGTGGTAGTCGGGGGTAGTGGTAGTAGGGGGTAGTGGTAGTAGGTGGTAGTGGTAGTAGGTAGTAATGGCAGTATAGGGTAGTGGTAGTAGCGTGTAGTGGTAGTGGTAGTAGGTGGTATTGGTAAAAGGTGGTACTAATAGCAGTGGATTGTAGTGGCAGGTGGTAGTGGTAGTGGTAGTGGTAGTAGGCAGTAGTTTGTAGTGGTTTTTGGTGGTAGTGGTAGTAGGTGGTAGTGGTAACATGTGGTAGTAATAGCTAGAGGTGGTAGGTGGTAGTGTTAGTAGGTGGTAGAGGTAGTGGTAGTAGGGTAGTAGTAGTATGCTGTAGTGGTAGTTGGTAAGGCTAGTAGGTGGTAGTAGCGTGTAGTGGTAGTGGTAGTAGGTGGTATTGGTAAAAGGTAGTGGTAGTAGGGGGTAGTGGTAGTAGGGTGTAGTGGTAGTAGGGGGTAGTGGTAGTAGGGGATAGTGGTAGTAAGGGGTAGTGGTAGTAGGGGGTAGGGGTAGTCGGGGGTAGTGGTAGTAGGGGGTAGTGGTAGTAGGTGGTAGTGGTAGTAGGTAGTAATGGTAGTAGGTGGTAGTGGTAACATGTGGTAGTAATAGCTAGAGGTGGTAGGTGGTAGTGTTAGTAGGTGGTAGAGGTAGTGGTAGTAGGGTAGTAGTAGTATGCTGTAGTGGTAGTTGGTAAGGCTAGTAGGTGGTAGTGGTATTATGTGTTAGTGGTAGTAAATGGTAGTGTAGTAGGTGGTAGTGGTTAGTATTCGTTTTTGTAATGGTAATGGTAGTAGATTGTATTGGTAGAGGCTGTGATAATTAGTGGTAGTAGATAATAGGTGGTAGTAGGTAGTAGTGGTTGTGGGAGCAGTGGTAGTAGCAGCAGTAGCAACAACAGCAGCAGAAACATTCCTCACAGAACTGTTGCGTTGAAAACTGATTTGCAAGCTGTTGCGGTCAGTGTTACGATGCACAGAGTTATAACAATATGCTCCCTATATTTACCACCCAGTTCTTCTCTAGACCTTAAAGATCTAAATCACCTAGTTGCACAATTACCATCACCTTTTATACTCTTGGGTGATTTTAATGCGCACGACTATATTTGGGGTTGTAAAGATATAAACGATAAAGGCAAGAAATTTGAGGATTTCTTAGCCAAAACAATTTATGTTTTTTTAATGATAACACATCACATACTTATTTACATCCAGCTGCTGGTTCTCATTCTTCCATTGATTTAGCAATATGCGATCCAACGCTCTTGATGGATTTTTCGTGGAGTGTTGGTGATGACCTATGTGGAAGTGACCACTTCCCCATATTTCTTGAAAGCATCGGCCCTCCACTTCTTGAAAAAAACGCAACGATGGAAATTTCGCAAAGCCGATTGGGATACGTTTCAATCTCTTTGTGAGGAACAATTAAAGCCTTCTGTTTTCGAGGATGTCGAAGACGCAACTTCTTTTTTTACCAAAACCCTTCATGATATAGCTGATCAAACTATTCCAAAAACATCGGCAAATCCAAAACGCCGACATAAACCATGGTACGATGATCACTGCAAAAAGGCAGTCAGCGATCGTAATCATGAATGCTTTTAACTTGCGGCCAACTCAAAAAGCATCTAAATTATTTAAGCCCGTCGTACTATTAAAGGGGCACTGTCGGTAACTTTTAGCTTATAAAACACACAATAATTATGTTCGCAAACATTACACACTAAACATTATTGAATATTTACTAATTAAAAGCAAGATTGTTTGACGGAATTCAATCGCGGTACAAAAAAAAAGTAATTCCGCTTCGTGCGTTTGAACTCGCAGCCCAAACTAAAATTACACTCGCAGTAATAATAGTGTGCGTGAGGATAAAGTGGTCGACAACGCTCCCGACTGAGCTAAGCGGGCTATGCATATTTCACAATACATACTATGGTGAAAACCTCATGCGCTAATGGCAGTCACGTGATCGCAGAAAAGGTAAATATTGTGGGTCCCACTTTATTTACATATAATAATTAAAACTTCTTTTTTTTCAAACTCACGAATGTATTCCTACATACTTCTTAGGGCCTGTCCTCATGTTTTCATGTATACATTTCACTGAATAAAAGTCAGACAGTTATTTGGTTATGCTCAATATGCTTACTTACAGACAGTGTCCCTTTAAGGATAGCAAGAGGAAAGCCTGGAGATATTATGTCTCTAGGCTGAAATCTCGCTCATATCTTAAGAAGACGTCGGACATGGTCCGGAAAATAAACGGTAAAGGTAATTCTAGTTGTGTAAATCATCTCAAAACTGATAATGAAGATATTACATCTGTCAAAGATATTACAAACACTTTGCCAGAAACTTTTTCTAAAATTTCTTCTTCTGAAAATTGTCAACCAAATTTTCTAAAAAAAATAAGAAACTAGAAGAACAGAACAAGCTGAATTTCAAAAAAGAGTATGCTAATGGACCTTTGGAAACGGCCGAAAAAGACACATACGAAATATTGCAGTCTCGGTTTGATTGAGACTGTTCATGAGCGGTAGTGAAATATGCTAGCTACCGCTCACGCCCTCTAGCCCCGGGTTGAGCAGAACTCAATATTCATAAAATTAATAGTACACAATTTAAACCATCCCGAAGATGGCATGCATATGGCGGTGGACATGGAGTGTAACGCATCTCCATGTCGTACAGCGTATGGTCCCAGTATCTAATAAAATCAAATGCCCCGAAGAGCGAAATAAACATAATGGAATTTAGTTGTGAGCAGCGGTTATGAAGCCTGCATATCACAAGTAACAGTCAAAATACTAAATTAAAAAGTAGACAACATATCCTATAAGTGGTTAAACAATCCCAGAGCCTTAAATCGGCCGGAGTAGTGGAACCACTGAATCGAAAATTAGTAAGAAAAAAATAAATGAAAAAGTACCATCGATAATTAAATATAAGTATCGGGCTCAGCGATCTCCAAAGATCGAATGAATAACAGTACTGATTGCAAGCGCGGGGAGACGTTTTACTGCCGCCACACTCGAAACATTTAAAGAAATACAATAAACTGTTCACTCTTAAAGAACTTCGATAATCCCTTAAAAAGGCTGATGATACATCAGCAGGTCCTGATGATATCCTTTATCAATTATTAATAAGGTTTGGGTGACAGGAAACATCCCCGATTCTTGGCGGGAAGCAATCGTTATTTCAGCCCCCAAACCTGGAAACGATCATACGGACCCATTAAATTATCGCCCTATTACTTTAATGCATATGCAAAACCATCGAACGAATGATTAATGAGAGACTAGTTAGGTACCTGAAATCCAACAAAATGATAACAAAGTATCAAAGTGGATTCCGGCGCCAACGAAGCACTACAGACAATCTCATTCGATTTGAATCATTTATTAGGGAAGCTTTCATAAAGAAAGAACATATAGTCGCTGTATTTTTTGACTTGGAGAAAGCTTATGATACTGCATGGAAGTACGGTATTATGAATGATCTTTATGACTTTGGTCTTAGAGGCCGATTACCAATTTTTATAGAGAATTTCTTAGATGATAGACAGTTTCGTGTCCTAATGGGTTCAACCCTCTCTGACAATCATGAACATGAGATGGCTGTGCCACAGGGCAGCATACTCTCTGTCACCTTTTTTAATAAAAAAAGTAACAGTATAGTCAAAAGCATCAATCCTGGTGTGGATTGTTTTCTATATGTTGACGACTTTGTTATATGTTATCCTGCAAAAAACATGAACACTATTGAGAGACAATTACAACAATGTCTCAATAAACTTCAGACCTGGTCTGATGAAAATGGTTTTAAATATTCTAAATCTAAAAATAATTGTATGCATTTTAGTCAACTACGTAAACATCAAGATGACCCTCATCTAACACTAGATGGGTCACCAATACCAGTAGTGGATGAGACTAAATTCTTTGGTCTTATTTTTGACCTTAAATTAACCTTTATATCACACCTTAAATACGTGAAGGTCAAATGCCTTAAAACTCTTACTTTACTTAAAGTTGTTTCAAACACTAATTGGGGAGCAGATCGAAAAGTACTTTTACAACTTTATAGATCTCTTATCAGATCCAAGCTAGACTACGGATCGACTTCCTATAAATAATCCAGGATTACGACTCGCCTTAGGTGCCTTTCGTACATCACCAGCCGAAAGTCTTTATGTTGAAGCTAATGAACCAGCTCTGTCTCATAGACGGAACAAATTAGCCCTTCAATATTCATTAAATTACAATCTAACCCTTCAAACCCAACTTTAACCCTAATTATGAACCTCATTTTGATTGAAAACCGAAGGCCATTCGACAATTTGGTCTTCGTATTAAACCAAAATTAAGAGACATTGAAATCGACCTAAATTTGACTGCCAGTTACAAAGTACCAAGTACCACAAATTCCACCGTGGACTTTGAAAATACCAAGAATAATTTTTGATCTTTGTAAAAGTAACAAATCCAGTACAGATCCTACTATCTTTCAAATCAACTTTAATGAAATTAAATCGAAATAACTTTCAACATATATACACAGGTGGTTCTAAATATGGAGATAAGGCAGCTGCAGCAGCTTTGTTCACAAACACAGCATAAAGAGCCGCTTGCCTGACAAGGCCTCTATCTTTTCAGCTGAACTTAAGGAAATTGAACTTGCCTTAAATTACATTAAGGAATCTGATAATGACCATTTCGTAATCTTTTTTGAATCCCTTTCATCTCTTCAAGCACTGGGTAATATATCCAGTCATGTTTCAACTTTTAGAAAAGTACAATTCTCTTATAGTTGATAATGTTATCATTTTCTGCTGGCTTCCAAGCCAAGTAGGAATACGTGGTAATGATAGAGCTGATAGTGCTGCTAAAGCAGCATTATATTTACATATATATAATGCCAAATTACCTTATTCTGATTTTAAAAGTTCCATTAGAACATATATTCATAACTCGTGGCAATCCGCTTGGGATTTGTCAGTGAATAATACACTCCATTCAATTAAACCTTACTCGGGAATGGTGTTCTTCTAGTAGACCCATTCGTCGAGAAGAAGTTGTTCTAGCCCGGTGCAGGATAGGGCATACACGTTATACTTATTCATACTCATTACAAGATGAGCAATTACCAGAATGTATACCCGTTAACGGTCAAACATATCTTGTTGGAATGTGTAGACTTTGATCCTATGCGGCAAAGATACTACAATGTTAATACTATGAAAGAGTTATTTGATACTTTAGATTTTAGTCTTGTTTTAGATTTCTTGAAAGAAATCAGACTTTATAAATCATTATAATATGTTCCTATACACATATACTTGTTTATACACCCGTTGACGTGCATTTGTTGATTTACATATATACATTTATGATATGGTAGTTTATATTACTACCATATCATCCCTTATTTGTAAATAGTTTTATCATTATATATAATTTTTAATTACTACTTCATTTCTTCAACTTTGCGCACAATGTGACCTATTTGTGTGTCGACGTGCCGTAAAACACCATTCCTTTATTCTATGAATAGTGCATGTAAATGTACAGATATTGTAAGGTGTGGTAAGGGATGGTCCTCCCCGACTCTTGCTCCACCTATTGACGGGGAGATTATACGGGTCGTCAGAAGACGGCTAAAAAAATAGTGATATCCCACGCTATTAAATATTGATACTCCCTTCACACAGAGCCTTGATATCCCGTCCCGATTGAGTATTAATACCGCCTCCTCACTGAGTATTGATACCCACTCTCGATTGAGTATTGATACACAGTCCCGATTGAGTATTGATAACCACTCCCGCCTGAGTTTTGATACACCCTTCCCATTGAGTATTGATACCCCCTCTCTATGGAGTACTGATACTAACTCCACATTCAGTATCGATTAGTATCGACACTTCCTCCCCACTGACTTTTGATAACCCCTCCCCATTGAGTATTAATACCCGTTCCTATTGCGTATTGATACCCCACGCTATTGTGTTTTGATACCCCTCCCAATTGAGTATTGATACCCCACCACATTGAGTATTGATATAAAATCTCTCTTCGCGTATTGATACCCCTTCAATACTGAATTTGGAAGGGTACTCAATGGAAAGGTATTATAGATACTCAGTATGGAAGGGGTATCAATACCAAATGGGGAGGGATATCAGTACTCAATGGGGAGGGGTTGGTTATTAATTCAATATTCAAAGAGAGGTATCAATACTCAGTTGGGGCGTTTTATAGATTCTGGACATGGAGAGCATATCGATACTCAATGAGGAGCGGTATCACTACCACAGGTAGTAAATTATCTCGTGCGCACTTAATTAATATTACCTCAAACGCAAGAAATATTTGTTCACACATACCCTTCCGTGCTTCAGTAGATAACCGTGTGTATACATGTACACATACATGCACATATGTACATGCATATATGGCCTATATTTCTAACTTTTAAGCGTCACTTATTCTTATTAAGCTAATATGATAAGTGCTGGGTAAGTGACGCTAATAGTTATTGTATGGTCAAATAGACGCATGCGTCACAATAATCCTAAATGCTGACTTCATTTTCCAACAAATATAAGAGTAACGGTATTATATATATCAACGGATTCCGTCTCGAAACTTTGTTTCTGATGCTACCCTCCGATTAAAGGGGGTGTGCTCTTCGCGGTAGAGTACATGTATGCGTACACTTAAACAATAATAATTTTATAAATAATAAAACATGTCATGAATGTATCGCTATTTAAGTACAAATGTTTGTTACAATGTCTTCTTACCTTGCGAAAACATAACTATTTGTTTTGGAAAAGCTTAAACAATGGTTCATTGTTTACTAAAGTAAGCACATATTTAAATGTTTTATTATTGGACACAATTGAAAACTATGATTCATATGCCAATAAACATATGTCAATGCCAATAAACATTTCTTTTGAATATCATTCAATAGCCTAAATATCATCCATGTCTATGTCTATGCATACAATCATATTCGTTACCAAGACAATCATATTCGTTACCAAGGAAGGGGCTGGCGTGGCGCAGTCGGTAGCGCGGCGGATTCCTATGTATCCTTCCCCTCTCTCTGGGGCGGCTCTAAATAACCTATGCTGTGTTGATGAGCCGTTAAACAACATTCAATTCAATTCAATTCGTTACCAAGAAAAGCATAGTCCCTTTTGAGATAACTACGAATGTGAAGGTCGTGTGACAGGCATTTATGAGCACCGATATGTGCGTAACTTAGAATCGACGGCTGAAACTCACCCTTCTCGATGACTTGGTACAGACTATCGGAAAGGTTTATTTTCAGATCACAATTTTAAGATTGTCATTTAATTCTGATGATATAACGGTGAGTATGTACTAGAAACATTTATTAAGCACGTGTATTTGCGTCTATGCATTTGATAATAGGTGTGCTATGTTATCAAAATAAAAAAGAAAAAGAAAATCGGTACTCATTTTGGTACTCATACTCACAAAAGCTGTACACAACAATAGCACCATTGGCTGTTTCAATTTGTTTATTATGCACAACTGGCTAATCCGTATATATAAATATAGAAACAAAATTAAATATCTATGGGTCGTTTTACTACATTTCTACTTTTATAAACTGATACCCATCATGAGTCAAAATATACGTATGGAGTCAACATTTTACAGAAGGGGTCATTTTATTGCATAGCAAAATGAACAGGAGGTGATTGTTTTATGGGTCGATTTTTTTTCCTTACACCGGAACAGCATTTATTAACTGTTTAATATATATCATTCGACTGTAAATGGTCTAAGAAAATGAGCTATAGCTTTTAAAACTGGTCAGTTTCAGAATTGTTGACAATGTCAGTCGGTCATTTTTTCAAAAACTATTTTTTTCAGAAAGTTGCCATAAAAGTTATAGCACTGGATTGGAAACTAAAAAAATGAGTTGTAGATTATTGAAATCGGTTAAGTAGTTTAGAAGTTATGGGGAATTAAAAACAGCAATTTTATCATATACTAAGCCAATGACGTCGTCAAATTAAAAGAAAAAATTCTGCATACTGCAGTACACTTTGATTGTAAAACATACAATAAACAGAACATGTGTTTTTTTGTCGCAAATAACAGATTTTATTGATCATCTCGAAGTGATCAAACTTATTTTCACTCATGCTTCTAGAACACAGAAGTTTTCTTCTCACATGGGAAATATAAACAATGAAAATATAAGGTTTTATTTTAATCATAAAATCCACTATTTCACTGGAAAGTATATAATAAAATGTTGTTCACTCTAAAACAACTAATATCCTCGATATGCTAGTGGAAAACCGGGGAATATATTCACCAATGAAACAAGGAGGAATATATTCGCTACTGGAACACAGAAGAATATATTCGCTACTCTACACAGAGGAATAAATTCGCACTTGAAATACAGAGGAATATATTCGCTACTGGAACACAGTGGAACACATGTATATATTTTATTATTTTATTAAAGTCACAAATAACATCGTTACAAAACATTACATATAATACAAAACAATACAGTATAATATAGGCAATAATAAGTAAACAAATGAATACTCAGCCTAATGAGACTTATTAGTCATTATAGAAATATCAATTGCATTATGGATTTTACAGCTCAGTTAATCAGGTATAACAAGAGTCAACATGAAAAATAAAACAGCAAAAAAAATGGATAGGTCAACTGACATAACTAAATATGTAACTGCTTATTGTTCTCCAAAATACAAAACTTAACTAATAATCCAAAATACAAAACTTAACTAATAATCCAAAATACAAAACTTAACTAGTAATCCAGAATACAAAACTTAACTAATAATCCAGAATACAAAACTTAACTAATAATCCAGAATACAAAACTTGACTAATAATCCAGAATACAAAACTTAACTAATAATCCAGAATACAAAACTTAACTAATAATCCAAAATACAAAACTTAACTAATAATCCAGAATACAAAACTTAACTAATACTCCAAAATACAAAACTTAACTAATAATCCAAAATACAAAACTTAACTAATAATCCAGAATACAAAACTTAACTAATAATCCAAAATACAAAACTTGACTAATAATACATTTTGCATATAACAGCCTTTTACGTAGACAGGTAGTATTCAGTATTTCCTCCATGTATAGGAGAACATAGATACCCGTTATTTGAGTGAAGGCAAGTTTTAACCCAGCAAATGAAAACTCTTCACTGACAGTCAAACTACAAGACACGCAGTCCCAGTAAATGAAAACACATTACTGACGGTCCGTATTACAAATGCGCTTGTATTCTTCACCAAAAAATGTTTTTAATCGTCAATATGCTTTTTATCATAATGATTTCTACGTACATAATGTTACAAACATGACATATCAGTTTACAACCAGCAGGAAATAAAGATATAAATATTTATATATATTTATATATTTATATACATAACAGCCCATTAAGCAGACTGACTGGAAATGAATTTGAAGATTCAGAGCATTTTATTTTCCGATGTAACCGTTTTAGGAATGAAAGGCATCAGCTTTTTACCAATACTCGTGAATTTCACCCCTTAAGTACACGAAAATTGCTGTACGGCAATTCAGATGTCTCTATCGATCAAAATCAATTTATTTTTCAAGAATTTCAAAAATATATCAAAAACACTCAACGTTTTCAAATCGAGTAATTTATTAGAAAAGTTTGTTACACGTACCTGTCGGTGCTTTAATTCGAACAATATGTTGGGCGATTGTAGGGTTTCAATAGAGATGGGCGGCAGGGCAGGATTATCAAGCGGGGGTTTTCCCCCTCCATTTTTTTCTCTCACCTTTTTGTGTTATTTCTTTCTAAAGTTTCTATTATTTTCAAATTCACCCATATTACAAATGTTATTACATTTTCATTCCGGTATACATAATATATCAATATTGAAGGTATGGAGTGAACTGTAACTAATGTTGTTATAACTTGTAGTTCAATCCATTTGCGTATGTTATATATAAATATGTATTATCATATGATGTTCATTCTCTGTAACATAAGTAATACAATATGTTTAAACTAAACATATTTAAACTAAATAGTAAATATAGTACACATTAAGTTGTACGATTTTTTAAGGCATTTATAATAAACTGTTCCGTTTTTAAAAGAATATTTTTATTTGTTAAAAACACTTTAATTTTGTCTGCCTCAGTAGCTGTGTCTGGACACACTTCATTTAATGTATGCAGTAGTTCAGTTCGCTACTAGAACACAGTGGAATATATTTGCTACTGGAAAACAGAGGAATATATTCGCTACTGAAACACAGAGGAACACATGTATATTCGCTACTAGAACACGGAGGAATAGATTCGCTACTGGAACACAGACGAATATAGACGCTAATGGAACGCAGAGGAATAGATTCGCTACTGGAACACAGAAGAATATATTCGCTACTAGAACACAGAGGAATATAGACGCTACTGGAACGCAGAGGAATAGATTCGCTACTAGAACACAGACGAATATAGACGCTACTTGAACGCAGAGGAATAGATTCGCTACTAGAACACAAACGAATATATCTGCTACTAGAACACAGAGGAATATATTCGCTACTAGAACACATATGAATATATACGTTACTGGAACACATATGAATATATTCGCAAACACAGAGGAATATATTCGCTACTAGAACAAAGACGAATATAGACGCTAATGCAACGCAGAGGAATAGATTCGCTACTGGAACACAGAATAATATATTCGCTACTAGAACACAGAGGAATATAGACGCTACTGGAACGCAGAGGAATAGATTCGCTACTGGAACACAAAGGAATATATTCGCTACTAGAACACAGAGGAATATATTCGCTACTAGAACACAGACGAATATAGACGCTAATGGAACACAGAGGAATAGATTCGCTACTGGAACACAGAAGAATATATTCGCTACTAGAACACAGAGGAATATATTCGCTATTATTGCACCTCGCACAAAATCCTAGGAATTTCATTGGATTAGAGCGGTCACATGGACCCTCTATTATTCTATAGTGGGTCAGTAGATTTCATAGAGGGTCACTAAAACAATATGGGCTACAATTCCGATTCAGAGTTTAAATCATTTGCAAAAGGCATTTTCGGTAGTTTTCCATGCGCAGCTTCTGTGGGCGACTTCTCTTCTAAAACTATTGGATGGATTTTCCTACAAATTTACAGGAATGTTGCTTTTCATGTCTAGTAGTATTTTTTTTTTTTTTTTTTTAAATTTTTTTTTAATTTTTTTTTTTTATTTATTTTTATTATTTTTTTTTTTTTTTATTGTCTTTATTTAAGTAAACGCCTATTATTAGATACATAAAATAGGAAAAAATATAGCATTTTGTAAAATTTCCAACAAAATTTAAAAATTTAAGCATAATGGTACGGTTCCAAAAACCAATATTAAATCTCAATATGCATGGTGACCTATACATTTAATTGCATATATTGTCTAAATATATGTTCAAATAAGTGCCTATGAAGTTTGAACAAATTCTGTTATTAGGAACATAACAAAAAAGGAAAATATACTATTTCTATATAATTTCATACAAAACTTGGCCTTTTAGCAAAGGGGTAGGGTTTCAAATTTATTTTCTAAACAAGCATGGGGACCTATCATTTTTATTGCACATTTTGTTTTTATATATGTTAAACTATGTGCTTAGAAAGTTTAAACAAATTCTATTATTAGGAACATAACGAAAAAGGAAAATATACTATTTCTATATAATTTCATACAAAACTTGGCCTTTTAGCACAGGGGTAGGGTTTCAAATTTATTTTCTAAACAAGCATGGGGACCTATCATTTTTATTGCACATTTTGTTTTTATATATGTTAAACTATGTGCTTAGAAAGTTTAAACAAATTCTATTATTGGGAACATACAAAAATAAGAAGGAAATTTTATCATTATGGGCTAATTTGTGCATAAATTGTGGTAATGGTCTCAACAGATTTTGTAAAAAAATATAGGTTTTACATAAAGTTGAGCTTTATTGTAATTAAATGTTCTTTACTTTAATACATTTTTAGCAGAATTGTGACCAATGAATAAATGATTAGACTTCAAAAATGTCTTATTTAGCTATTTCATGGACTTGTTCAACTTTTTGAACAGATTGACATGACGTTGGCATTACAAATTATTTTTAAAAATTTTAACAATCATGGTGACTTACCAATATTTTTGCCTTTTCTGTCTATATATATAACAGACTTACTATACAAAAAGTTTAAAGAAAATCTGTTATGCAGAAAAAACTATAGAAAATGTCTTTAAACTGTACCGGTCGTGACGTCAAGTTGCGCGAACGTCTCAATGACGTTGACGCTCCATTAAAATGGGTTAAATATCGGCGTTTGTCTTAAAAAAGGTGCTCGATGCAATAAATCAGTCATTGGGTTTGTTACTGACCCTATCGCCGAGTCCCCCTATACATCTGACTGACCCCACATATTTCTGTAGGGGTCAGTAACAAACCTAATACTAGAACACAGACGAATATAGACGCTAATGGAACGCAGAGGAATAGATTCGCTACTGGAACGCAGAGGAATAGATTCGCTACTAGAACACAGAGGAATATTTACGCTACTGAAACGCAGAGGAATATATTCGCTACTGAAACACAGAGGAATATTTACGCTACTGAAACGCAGAGGAATATATTCGCTACTGGAACTCATATGAATGTATTCGCTACTGGAACACATGTGAATATATTCGCCACTAGAACAAAGAGGAATATATGCGTTGTTAGAACACATTTGAATGTATTCGTTACTGGAACACATATGAATATATACACTACTGGAACACATATGAATATATTCGCAAACACAGAGGAATATATTCGCTACTGGAACACAGAGGAATGTATTCGTTACTAGAACACAGAGGAATGTATTCGCTACTAGTACACAGAAGAATATATTCGCTACTGGAACACAGAGGTATGTATTCGCTACTAGAACACAGAAAAATATATTCGCTTCTGGAACACAGAGGAATATATTCGTTACTGGAACACAAAGGAATGTATTCGTTACTGGAACACAGTGGAATATATTCGCTACTAGAACACAGAGGAATGTATTCGCTACTGGAACACAGAGGAATATATTCGCTACTGGAACACAGAGGAATGTATTCGCTACTGGAACACAGAGGAATGTATTCGCTACTGGTACACAGAGGAATGTATTCGCTACTGGAACACAGTGGTATATATTCGCTACTAGAACACAGAGGAATATATTGACTACTGGAACACAGAGGAATACATTTACCGAGTACGGAATTTGGCGAAGAGCTCCGATCGGAGGCGTGATTCCGAAGGTCGTTTTTTCACCAAAGTTTGTGATTAACTGTCATTTTATTATAATAAATGTCATCCTTTGCTATTTATTGCTTATCTATTATTCTTAGTTCGTTTTAAATGGTAGTCAGATAGAAGCAACACTATGAACGTTAGGGAACACTTGTTTTCTTCCTAAACATGAGCATCGTAGATTTCAAGGATTTAGCGAGTGAAAATCGATGGACGAATATGCATTCTGTTTGGTCACTTGTGCTCGTAGACCCGGGGGTGATGTACATTCCGTTAGGGTTAATGCGTGTGCATTTATACAGTCTGACATGCCACCAACCACTGTGTTTCCGTTTTGCGCAGTTGTCACTGTCATCGGCAGCACTAAATCCATATAGGTTGTTGTAAAAGAAGCTCCTAGACATGTTAGATAAAGCAGGTTCCGTACCTTATAAAATAGAAACAAAATAGTACATTTAATTAAATACAATATACAACAGATAACATGTTTTCATGTTTATAATGTAAAATGAAGTGTTACAAAAACTAAAACATGCGAAGATATCACAGTCGATTCTTCTACTGAACTTTTTACTGAACTCAGCTGAATGACGTTTCTCGAAAAAGTCCAAATCCAAAACGCAGTCTCACAGATGCATTTACTCTTAAATTCAAATGTACATGTATGCGAAATTTAAGATTAATTTAAAATATAAAACTACTCCCAGACCGAATAGTGAGTTTCTCAGAATATCTGTTGCCAATTTGCATTACAATTGTGTCCATGTCCGAACTTGATTAGAAGGCACACGTATTTATAGAACTTAAATTGCTCTTATAGAACTTAAATTGCTCTTACAGATCGTAAATTGCTCTTATAGAACTTAAACTGTTCCCGTAACTGAGTATATGTATAAGCAGATCGGTTTTGTTAAAGGTAATGCTATTTTAGGAGTACATGTACCTTGAGAGTGCGATACTATGAGGAAGTGTGAATATCATGCAATGGTAACTTTCATGAAGGACCGCCATATGAATAATTAATTAAAGGTACGAAAGCACCAATTATTTTCCCCATAGACACCAATGTTAAAGTGTCACATATTAATGATTTGCTGCAAATTCAACTCAAGTATGGATAATGCAGCAGTGTAATGTTCATATAGAAAACTATTTTTCCACTTGAAAAATCACCAGAAAACGTGGGGTCACAAGACATGTAAGAAAGTTCTTGTTTGTTTACTAAACAGGTCAAGGGTACAGCAGCTGTTTTTATTGATCGACTGTTTTCATTGCTCACAAAGTGTAAGCATAGAGTCGAAATTTCGAAAATGTTCATCAGTGATCTAGTAAAACCTATTAATACGCTTCTTATACATATAACCACAAAATCGAATAGAAATGGGCAGTTTTCCCCTACTTATAATGCCCATTTCTATCGAAAAAGGAGGGATTACTTTTTATTATAGGAACTACATTCGACTACACCTCGGAGGTTTACATGTAATTGGTGGTGGTAAACCTAAACAGAAGTATTAATAAACTGAACGGAATGATACCCTTATATGTTTAACAATGATATAATTTGAAGAACTGTTAAATCTTGGAAACTTTACTTTTGTATTTAATTTCAAAATAGCGACCTATTATGGTAAGTGCCATCATATTAAAGATCATATTAATAAAAGTAAGTATAAAGGTCGAACACGCGTTACAGCAGACAACAATCACAACGTTAAATTGCATGTGACATCACAAACAGAAACGGGTAGACAATAGGTCTACCGTCTTGGAACACTTTGACGTCATAGTGACCGTTCTCTAAATTCCAATATCCGGTAGTTGTAGTACGGTATAGCCACCACCCTTTAGTTACCCTAAAGTAAACGATTTAATGCTCTGCATTCATCAAAGGAAATGTCACCGACCATGCTACAATGGAATTGTACTACAACTACCGGATATTGGAATTTAGAGTACGGTCACTATGACGTCACATGCTACAAAACAGATAGAGTCTGTCTCAGCTCGTTGGTTATTTAAACACCTCGATGGGCTACGCCCATCTCGGTGTTTGAATAAGCCAACTCGCTGAGACCAGACTCTATCTATTACTTAGAGTACGGTCACTATGACGTCACAGTGTTACTAAGTACACCGACCATGCTACCAGTGGTGCAGAGCGGACCCACGTCGTCATTGAGTTTGATTGCTGTAGTTTCTGTTGGACCATTTTTCTCACTTTTGAATAAAACTAAATCAAAATCCAATTATACTCAACAAAACCTATAACGTTGATTCTCCCTTCTATTTTCAATGTAAACATTGGGTATTATTACATGCGTTTCGTTTTCATTATTTTTGTTCGGTTGTAAATAAAAACATTTAATAACGTAATGCATGAATGTGAAACAATGTAACCATGTCATAATTTGCAGAACTGAGGACTTTATTTTTAAGGAAAAACCAACAGAATGAATTCAATGAAAAACCTATTTTGTTGATTTTCAATGAAAATTGACATGGCGGGTTCAACAATTGATTAAATGGAAACGTCATTTTCTTCTTTCAGACTGTTACTAGATGAATTCATTTTTCTTAAACTCACGCAGACATATCAATAAAACTTTACAGCTATAGTACATGTTTACCAATCAACAATAGCGCATATTTTTTATTGAACATAGCAGGAGAATCGGAAGTTATACGTTTTGTTGAGTATATATTTAGAAATGTGCATTCATACCGAACAGCTATATGCACACACAAACAAATAAATATTAACTCTTTCGCTGCCACAGTCTAAAACATTGATTTTACAACCAGTGTAGACCCAGATCAGCATGCACAGTATGGGCAGACTGATCAGGATTTACACTGTTAGCCACTCAGTAAGAATGTTTTCCATAACACTTTAAATATAAAATATATTCAAGATTTGAATTTGAATTTTAGCAGACGACATTTGAAATGTGGCGGCGAAAGAGTTAAAACATACTGTTCCAACTTGATTCCATCTCTGCATCACCATGCAATATATAGCCAGGTCCTTCATCTACACTGAATGCTCCATGCTTTCCAAATGCCGTGTTGTCTGATTCATCAACGTATTTGAGGTAAACTTCGTTGGTCGTGTCTTTAGTCATCTCGTGGATATACTTCAACCCTGTAAGACAACATATGCTGCGTTTCATTTCGTGTTACAGTGTGAAAGATGTACAGGTTTAAGGTATATATATTTACCCAAGTATTTTGCCGATGACCTAACATGGTTAAGAACTAATAAATTCGAATAATAAAGTGTATATGGGTATATTCGTAAACTCTCTATATTTATCTATAAAAAGTTTCAATCAAGAAAAGAGCTGTTATATATACCGAGGGAAATATGTTTAGCAAGTTTTTTAGATGAAATAATACTGTATACAGGATATACTGACGTTTTGGGACTTATGGGCTTGACCCCTACGTTCATTTATTCGTTACGTCATTAAGATGTTCAACTGTTATTGATGTGTGTTTAATAAAATATTGTGTCTATTTCAGTAGTTTCTTGAATTACAACCAAAATTGTATTATTTCCAGGCTGCAACAAAAACTTGCCAAACTTTTTCCCCTCAGCATAGAAGTTAAATTGTAGATAGATTTTTGTATAACATGTTGAGTATATATACTTTTACACTAGCCGAATTCTTTCACGTGGCAACATAAAACTAAACAGTTTTTCCCCCACAAAAACACCATGAACCATGCTCCGATATATAGATATTTGATCGTAATTTGAATTAATTCCTGCCGAGAAAGCAGCTAATAATCGTTTTATTACTGGAACTCTGGAGTACGAATTAGTATACTCCAGTTCAATCTACCGATGATGGTGTTGTTTCCACGCACATATATCAGTGCACTGCTTTCAATGCTGGGGTAGACGAAAAGAAAAATAGACTTCCAACAATGTACTGGATTCCTATATTGCACAAACAACCTTGCAAAGCCCGTTTTATTTCTACTTACAGCTCATACACCACTACAAATATATCCAAACTGTTAACTACTTGTCTTTCTGCTTTTAAATATCACGGCAAACGATATCGTGATAAAGCTTCTGATAACGCTGAAATTTATTAGTTTTGGTATATTACAAATTCAGGAGATGTTACTGATAAAAAGTGTACTTTTACACACTATATACACATTTACCGTACAACATTTGATCTTATTCAAAGGCGTTTACTAGAGAAAAACGGGTGCATTGTTTTGGCCTGTAATAGTAATAACGCATTTTTACTAACGGACGTTTAGACAATATTACACTATCAGTAATAACTGTGCACCTCTTGTCGCAGTTTTGTTTTTGTATTGATATGAAAGAGATTTCATGTTGTCTTTCACCAGATATCCATGCAGATGTTATCAAAGCCTTGAACAACACATTTCTGTATATGAATGATATATTAAACACTGACAATCCGTTTCTTTTACTCTGGTAATAATCTTTACCTAAATAACTGCAACTTAACAAAGCTAATATTTCTGATACTGTCGCTGCTTTTCCCGATTTGCATCTCTCAATTGAAAATGGAGAAATAACAAGAAAACAATTATGACAAAAGATATGCTTTTAATTTCGATATTGTTATTTATTCCTACTTAGACGGGGCTGTTTCCAAAGTAACATCTTATGAGGTATATGTTTCGCAACTTAATGTTTTTTCTACAACTCGCTGTCGGGTCGAGTACTTTAATGTTCGTAACCTTTGTATTACTAAAACGTTACTCAATCTGGGCCACCGTTACCATAAACTTCGAAAAGCTTTTGCAAAAAGATAATATCCTAATCCTGATCTGCTTTCAAGATATAAAAGTACCCTTATGCAACAAGGACTATATATGATAGCCTGACTTATATTGAGACGTGATTTACAAACTTCTAAGATCCTTGGTCAGGATCGCTTTCATACAATTTTCATTAAACGTGTTAAAATATTGATCAAAAGAGGTCATGATCCTATCATTTTGCAATTGCCATTTACCACTGAACTTTCCGCTTTGATTGTGAGATGACCGGACAGATATTGGACCATATGTATACATCTTGAAAGGATTGTAACGTTTGATGGTTGTCTCCAGTTGTGCCATTGACGGTGCCATTGCGTTCGGACGCTGTGGTTTCTATAGGACCCTATATCTCATTATTCTCTTGTTGCTCTGGCTTCTATCAAGTCATTGTGTGACACTCTTGACTTTGTTTTTTATATTCATTTAATCTTGATCTTATGTGTGCTATATTTATATTAATGCTGTCTAGTGTGTAAGAGAATATATCATGGAGGGTGTTTCTTTATTTACACTTTATCGTTTTATTCGGACTACAATATAGCAAGAATGAGGATTTGTGCACACTAGATCCTGGTTTAAACCCCAAGCGGTCTTTTAGACACAGACCGTTCCAAGGCCGCAACCCTGTTGTCAACCAGGCCTGGAATTCACCAAACATTATTCAAACTATTCTTAGACTTGAAGTCAAGTAATCAAATTTCGATCCCAGATATTTCCATAAACAATCGCATGAAGTTGCTATTTATTAGTATTTATCATATTTATACATAGCAACTTGAAATGAATGTTTATACTTTAAACTTATAGAAATATATATGATTGAAATTTGCATACTTGGGCTTAAATGTATGAATATTCTCAAGAATGGACGATTTTGTTTGTGTGTCACATACCTCGTTTCTTATCTTACCTTGCAATTGTTGTTTGTATCAACAGGTTTGGTGCACCCTAGAACCTGGTTTAAACCCCCAGCGGCCTTTTTTTGCCACTGACCGTTCCAAGGCGGTAGCCCTATTGTCAACCCTTTTTGTGTTTGTAACGTCATATGCCTTTATACTTTATTAACATTGCCATTCATGTTTGTCTTTTTACGTGTTCTTGGGTTTACTTTTATACTTATTTATGTGATCCTTGAGTGCTACATATCCTGTTCGACATTCATAACAGTACATATAG
The DNA here is from genome assembly GCA_037043455.1 of Cyrtodaria siliqua. NCBI lineage: Eukaryota > Metazoa > Mollusca > Bivalvia > Adapedonta > Hiatellidae > Cyrtodaria > Cyrtodaria siliqua. The sequence continues at coordinate 38,523 of JAWPHD010007036.1, read as the reverse complement.
AATATTATGTCGGTGCCGTTTACTATCAAGTTTATTAGGCGAGGCTTAGAAAACGTGCCGAGCCTAATAAACTTGATAGTAAAAGACACTGACATAATATTCTATTTATCATGTAGATTATCCACATTTTCTGTATGAATTACTATTATTACCTATTTCTTAGAATGTTACGCTTATCGAGGACGCCGCCATGTTGTTGTTTTTTGTTTGTTTTATGACGTCAGGCAATGTTACGTGCATGACGTCAGATAACGTTACGTACAATAAACGCCGAGGGATTCCGCATTGATTTGCTTTATTGGTCAACTTGCCTAAAAATGCAAAATTTAATAGGTCACCCCTAAATTGGCAGAAAAGTGCACATCTGCATGATAAATGTGTTTATGCATATATACTGAACGAAAAAGGTTAAGCACCACATTTTAGGGACATAAGATTAAAAATATTAACATTGATATAAGTGTTTGAAGATATAAGAAATGCTAGGTAAGGATGTGATTTTCAAAAAATCGTGTTATTTTATTATTTTCTAAATGAAGTATCAGGCTTACCTCCCATATATTAAAAACAATTTATTTCATTATACAAACGTATTGCTTTGAACACATTTAATGTTTGGCATTGACAAGAATTGCCCATTATGTCAGTGTTTAAAACCCGCTGAGATGTGCTCACAAACGATTGTTATTCTCAAACGAAAACATTCTAAATTTCGTAATTTTAAAATTACCTCCCTTTTCATTGAAATCAGAACGGTTTTCGAACGGTTTTCGATAACCTATAAAAGTATGTGCCCATCATATTTGGTTTATTTTAATCACCGACTTTACTGACAAATGACTTTGTAGCGTTATTATTGGTCATATCTATGTCACGTTATTATTGATCCAAAACATGCACGACTTTGTAAATAGCATGCATCTTATGTGCTAAATTTGTTTTGCTCAGTATAGTAAATAATTTTACATTACATGGTATGCGACAAGTGATCTTCCTTCCCGATCACTTCCCCAACTGTAAAGGGCACACTACATGACCTATTTAAAATATACTGGACAAAAAAAGAAACGTCCGAGGTTTTTACTGGTATTTCCATAGGCCAGTTGAATGAATGAATGAATGAATGAATGGGGTTTTACGGCACGTCGACACATGAATAGGTCATATTGTGCGCAAAAACTGATGAAAGATGAAGAGTTGAAGGGCGTATAAAAGCTTAAACAGCGTTTTAATAAAACAATGTTTGATGTTTGTAAGCACACTTAAGTGAGTACTAAATATCCCATTAAACAGTTTCAAATTTGCCAAGCAGTACTCTTTTATGGATGATATGGAAATGTTAAAGGGGGGTAATTTGATGATTTTTGATAATCAAAAGCTGCCATCTACACAATCTGTGTGATGTTTTTTTTGTGTGTTTTTTTTGGTAAGAAACATAAAATTATAGAGATTATTGCTTCGGACAAATTTCGTAGATTTAATTTGTTTTTATGGTCAAAATGCATGTTTTAAGAAGAAGGGGTGTACTGAACTTTTCAAAAAAATCTTTGTTTGGACTATTGTTGGCGGTCTATCTAATTATTCTTAAAACATCTTTAATTCGTTCCTGTTTGCTGTCTAGACAATCAACATCAACATCAGCGGAAGTTTCTTTTTTTGTTCAGTATATAATATTGTAAATAGTTAAGTCATTAAGTGTATCAGCATTTAAATGATTTAAATATTTAATCTCTAAATAATTAGCCAATATGTGTGTGTGTGTGTGTGTGTGTGTGTGTGTGTGTGTAATTCGAAAGTTTAACGTCCCTCCACCAGCAAAAAAACGTCGTGAGCTCTTTCAGGTTAAGCCTTCCAGAGTATCCCCTCGCCGTATGGGTACAATAAAGTCTGGACGGTATCTTCTCGGATCTCAAGGAATCTTCAGTGCAGTTAAAACGATTTGGGAAATCGGTTATCTACGTTATGTTGAACGATAATAATCAATTTACTCCATTAATATTCAACCAGAATAGTATTACCCATCCAAAACTCCCCGTTCAAATCGCCAAATCCTTGTTCGTACTCCGACAAATTCCGGTAGAAATCGACGCTTCCGTTAAACCTGTATTGGAAAACCTGAAATAAAATCGGATTGCATTCACATATATTTAGTTGTATTAATAGGTACACAAATACCTACATGGCGTTGTAAATTGTATTGTTATTTCTTCAACTATACACGTATATGTTGTGATATATACTGAGTTTGTATCCTTCCAAACAAACACTAACTGGTAAATGACTTATATCCGAACATAAACACGTTAACATAACTTAAGACACTGGTTATCAAGAACCATTTGATATGTTTTATGCAAAAGACAGACTAAAGAACTGATATATAAAATCATGTTAAAGTATAGACATTAATTATATTTATTTAAATGCTGACAGAGAAATATTAGTGATGACAATAACATTTGGTAACAAACAGTAAGGACAGATGTAGTAAATACTTAGGTGAGGTAATGATAAAAACAAGTATAAAAGTCGAACAGGAAATGCACTTTCACAGAACACAGTAAACCCAAAAACACGCAAAATGGCAAACATGAATGGCAATGTTAATAAGGAATAAAGGAATATGACGTCACAAAAATAGAAAGGGTTGACAATAGGGCTACCACCTTGGAACGGTCAGTTTCAAAAAAGGCCGCTGAGGGTTTAAACCAGGTTCTAGGGTGCACCAAACACTTACCCTACTGTAATCCCAATAAAACGGAACAGTGTGTATAAAGAAATCCCACCCATGAACTATTCTCTAACCAAAAAGGCAGCAGTAATAGGCAATATAAGTAAAACACAATGATGCTCGTGTTTACATAAATACAAAAACCAATAGCCTAGAAAGCCACAAAGAATGTACTCAATGACTTGACAGAAGCCAAAGAGCAAGGCATCAACAATACTGTGTACATCATTCACATAATACTTGATGCTCTTGTTTCTCATAATATTCACTAACAAACATAATATTAAACGTTTAAGTATTTACTGTCCAGCCTCCATTGTCCGTGTCCATGTCACAGAAAACTCTCATATTCTTCTGTAATCCAGGCAAGAAAATATCATGGACACCTGTCTTCGCACTGGTTACAAAATGTTGGACATCTAAACAGTCTGTCACTTAAAAATAATTAAAACTGTGATATAAAATACCAGCTGTCAAACATGAAAAATATCACGAATAAGAAAATAACTCCCTTTTGACTTTCGCTCCGACAACACAAAATGGATGTATGGTTAATTTTAATACAATTTCTTATCTATTTGCATTAAACAAGAATCCTCACAATGTATATGGTAAAATCGTTTGATGACGTCATCGTATCAAGATGTTGACTTTCATTTATGTTTCTTTGCACATTTTCGATGTTAAATCACATGTTTTGTTGTGGTTTTGATAATTCCTTATTATTTTTTTCAAGCCTTTTAGAGCTCTTTTAGAGCTCTTTTAGAGCTCTTTTATATACAATTTATTTGAGAACATGTCAACATCACCTTGAGTATATTAGTTGAATTGTTACCTTCTGTATTTCTCTTGGTGGTAGTCTGCACTGATGTCATCCGGAAAGTCGTTGGAGTAGTTGTCGGCGTTGCAATCGGTGTTGTTTTCGGCGTAGTTGATGGGGAGTTTAGCGATGTGTTTTTTGAAGCAGTTGTTGGTAAAGCGGTCGATGTTGTGGTTGGTGTAGTGGTTACTGAAGTGGTTAATAATAATAATAATAAATACTTTAATTTTAGAAAGTACCACATTAAAGCAATCCAAATAATGTTACAAGGTATTTATTTACAATGTGGCCTGCCTGTCAAAAACATTTTCCGTGAGCACTGATATCTTAAAAAGAAAGCTATTTAAGTTCATTGAACAGTTCAGATGCAATTTTAGAAGTTTTGTAAAAATAAATAAATATATATATCATAAATAAACAAACAGATAGTGCATCACTGCATCAATGCACTCTATGTAAAATTAATAAATAATATTTTTCCACTGAGGACCGACACACGTTCATTTACACAAAGGTATTGTTAAGAACAGTTTATACTTTACATATTTCCAGTGCTCACGAAACAGGATAGCCCCAAGCCCGGGGCCTGTCAGAATATGTTGGGGTTTGTCCTTTTTTCCCATATTTTACTATATAATTAATTCAGGGCCTGTCAATATTACTTCAGGGCATGTCCTGTCAAAAACATTTTCCGTGAGCAATGATATCTTAAAAAGAAAGCCATTTAAGTTCATTGAACAGTTCAGGTGAAATTTAAGAAGTTTTCTTTGGACTCTATGATTGTACCTACTGAAACCCCAACTGAGGGAGGTGGGTGCATGAGCTTTCGTCCCTCGGATTTTCTGGTCGTACCCTAGATTGGTTTTCTCTTTAGCTGCAACTACTATGGTTGTTCAGTACGATTCTGGATACATCCTGAGATGTTTATTATTTTGTATGTATATCCTTAGTTAGTTTCTATGGATGTGGACTTTATTGTTAGAGATTTCCTTTTGATGGGATGTAGTTTTGTTTACACTGTCTTGTCTATTTGGGCGCTAAAGACAGGATAATAGCGAGGATTGTGCGCATATAAAATCGATTCAAGCTAACCAGTAGGCCTTATTGCCTACTGACCGTTCCAAGTCGGTAACCCTGTCTTCACCACCTTTTCTGTTGTTTTTTTGTCTCTTTTTATTTTTGTTTACACTGTCTTGTCTATTCGGGCGCTGAAGACAGGATAATAGCGAGGATTATGCGCATACAAAATCGATTCAAGCTAACCAGTAGGCCTTATTGCCTACTGACCGTTCCAAGTCGGTAACCCTGTCTTCACCACCTTTTCTGTTGTTTTTTGTCTCTTTCATTGTAATTTCAAGTCCTTGTTTGCAGTACAGTGCGGACCTACGATGCCATTGCGTTCGGACGCTGTGGTTTGTTTACACTGTCTTGTCTATTTGGGCGCTGAAGACAGGATAATAGCGAGGATTGTGCGCATACAAAATCGATTCAAGCTAACCAGTAGGCCTTATTGTCTACTGACCGTTCCAAGTCGGTAACCCTGTCTTCACCACCTTTTCTGTTGTTTTTTTGTCGCTTTCATTGTAATTTCAAGTCCTTGTTTGCAGTACAGTGCGGACCTACGATGCCATTGCGTTCGGACGCTGTGGTTTCTATAGGACCCTATATATCATTTTGTAAAAAAAAAAAATTCGCTGCTGTTTTTGTGTTTCAACAATTTTATTTATAAGTTTATTGTTTCTTTTTCCCCAAAACAGTAGAACCGTGATCAAAAGTTGACATTATATACGCATTATAAAAATATTTTTTATATCATTTGTAAAAAGTATGATATTCGCTTAAAGTGCGATTTTTGTATTTAATTTCGAGCACATCTTATTTATATGAGTCTGCCAAGACAACGAGTTTTCAATAGAGACATCTAAAACATTTTGTGCGTTAGCATTTTCAATATAAGTGCCATTTATTGCCAAGTGCAAATGAGAAAACATTCATTTCATTTTGTCTGGATGTAGCAACAAGTTGTTTATTAAACATGTTAAACACCAGCTTTCTATTCTATTAAATATAAATAGTTTTGAATTATATGTTGCATATTCATACTTTCGTAATTAGAATCATATAGCGTGGAGTCATCTGCATGAAGATCTATCTTAATATCTAAGTTCCTTTCTATATATATAAACGCTAAATCATTTATGAATAACAGAAATCATAGTAGACCAAGAATAGGTCGTTGTGGGACACCGCATATTTGATTGAATTGTACCAACTTTCGGATTTTTTTTAACGGTTTTTGATGTATGATTCAAATACGGTTAATGGTCTATCTGAAAATGATAAAGTTTTAATTTATGCAGGAGTATCTGATGATCAACTATTGTTTGGGGGCGCTTGTTTCAGCCAATTTGTTTTTGGACTGTGAGGACAAAATTCATCTAGTACCTAAGTAAGTCGTATATTAGTGAAACAGAAATGGTAAATAAAAACACTTTAATTTTCAAAATCGGTTGATTTCATGCGCGAAAGTTGTTTTTGATGGGGGCATTTTCAATCAAAATTTTGCTGCATGAAACATTTGAATTTCTTTTTTATTATTTTCAGAAATTGTATCCAAAAACGGTTTTAAATTATTGTTTATTCGTCAATTAAGACATTCTGAAAGTTTTATAGTAATATATGTAGGTTAACTGAAGTTATTTGAAATTTCTTTTTTTTTGCTGTCCAACCAGTAAGAAATTAAAACATCATTTGGTCTGTAAAATATTTATTTTTCAACAGATTTTCAAAACTAAGTGTTTTTATTTACCACTGAAAATACCGGTTCTAATGATATATAATTGATGTACGCATTATTTAAATTGCTCAAGCTACTGCAGTAAAACCCTTGGCTGAAACAAGCGCCCCAAACAATAGATCGTAGTACTAAAAAACACCACCCGCATATTTACCAGAATCAATTTCATTGAGCCAAGAATCCACTAGTCGTATAAGAGCTGTATGCCAAGAGTAGACCTTTTGAACACGAGGTTGATTTGCATGGAAGATATTCGATGTCTTGAAAATGATGAATGACTGATGTTTTGAAAATGGTTGTGTTTGTAGTGGTTGACGTAGTTGGTGGTGAACTGGTGAATTGGTGTTGTGATTGCTGAAGTGTTTGACGTAGTAATTGGTGAGTTTTTCGTACAGTTTTTGGTATGGTCGTTTGTGTAGATGTTGGCGGTGTCGCTGCTTTCTTTTCACAATTTTTTAACACTACAAACCCTTTTAACCGTGTTATCACATATGTTATTTATCTGAACATGTTCATTGAGCTGAGCTTTTACATTTGTGTTCCTATTTACCAAACGATGTAATCCATTTATGTCTAGGGGACATCATTTATGTCTAGGGGACATCTAACATGAACTGATAAGTTTTGTTTTTGTTTTAAATACATTCTGGTTTGTTATTTTCTCCGTGTGTATAAGCATTTACTATAAACATTTATAGCACCATAAACTATGACAAACATTTTGTTTGTTATATTAACAGCTTGAAACACATCCCTTAAGGTATTATTAGACAATATATACTTAATATCTACTTATTTACTTAGAGACACTTAACATGTGGTGGAGACACTTAGTGGAGGAAACACCTATCTATCGGGCAGATGAGTAAAGCTTGTACTGACTGGACTTAATTCTTCATTACATTAAAAAACGTATGTAGGAACCTCAAACGTGAAAAATGTCACAAATGTAAAAACGGTTACAAATGTAAAAAAAAAGAGTCACATATGTAAAAACATACGACAAATGTAACACGTTTGGTGACATGTGTAAAAAAAATAAAAATGACAAAAGTGAAAAAAAGTTAACAAATGTAAAAAAAAAAAGAAAGTTACATATGTAAAAAAAAAAAGAACACAAATGTAAAAATACATTTTTAAACGTTCATTTTTTTTGTTTAGCTCTATTTGGTCAAAGGTCATGACCATGACGTGGTGCGGCGTCCGTCCGTCCGTCCGTCTTACCGTCCGTCCGCCCGTAAAATTTTGTCCGTGGCGACTTCTCCTCAGACACCGCTTGGCCAATTTTGACGAAGCAACACATGGATAATAATTAAATGACTTGCTCTTTAGATTTGCTAGCATTAGGTCCAAGATGGCCGCCATTACCATATATTATCAAAACCTTAAACAGTCTTCTTCTAAAGAACCAGTGGACAGATTTCGACATTTTTTCTTTTAAAATGATCGCCAACGCCTAGCCTATCAGATCCCTTCAAATAATTCAAATAAGTCCCTCGGATAAAACATGATCGTGCCCCGGGCGTCCAAAATGTGTATATTGAGATTTTACATGTTTTTCAAAGACTTTTATGGGGAAAAAACATTAAAACCCCTTCTTCTCTGAAACCACAAGGTACAGAGCTCTCATGCATTACATGTAGCATCAGTTTATATCTTCTACTAAGTTTGTCAAATGGTAACCCTGGGGTCCAGTTTAGCCCCGCGCCATGGCTCACAGTTTTACATAGACTTATATAGGGGGGAAAATCTTCTTCGCTGAAACTACAAGAGCCAGAGGTTTAATATTTTGCATTAACTATAAGCGTATGGTCCTCTAACCAAGCCTGTTCAAATGGTGATCCCGGGTCACATTTAGCCACGCCCCAGAGGTCACATGTTTTACATAGACTTAGATTATCAGCTGATAATGAACACGACACAATAATTCAAGATTACGTTTATTAGCAAACTAACTTTAAAGCACGAATGTGATATTGATCAAGTGCTAATGCACATCTGTTGTTGGACACTGCAAATGTTTCCATGAATGGTAATTGATCCTTATTATCACACTTACAGGGGACATCCCCTATTCAATTTGGATTAAATTATTAAATGAGGCTCTACCTATATACATGCTATTTTAATATATTAAAGTGACTGGATGTCATCTGGAAAAAGCATAGGCAAAAATACACATACGACTAAAACCATGTGATTCAGTTTTATATTCAATGGACATAAGTATACACTACATTAGGGCATATTTCTGTGTTGTTTTAGTCAATTCTTACAAATATATATTTCTTATGTGCCCCCTCCCAACCCCCCACCCCGCCTTTTCCTCCTTTTTCCATCCGATCTTCAAGTTACCCCACACCCCATTCCACCCCAAACCCGATTTATTTATTTTTTTTACATATTTCTGTGTTATTTTTGTTTATCAATTCTACACCTATAGCTATGTTGCGCCCCAGCCCCACCCCATCCCCCACCCATCATCACCACCACCGCAATTTTTCATGAACGGGCGGGCATCTGGGTAGAACCACCAACGTTCCGCAAGCCAGCTGGATAGCTTCCTTCCATAGAGATTCCTAGGCCCCTGAGGGATCGAACCTACAGCAAGTGGACTCTAACCAACCACTCTGAAACGGACGCCCCGAATAAATTATAAAAAAGGTGCACACAATTAAATTCCAGTGGCAGCAGTACGTTGTTACTATGTGAACATTTGGAAAGCTATTGAATGGAATGGCTGGCCGTAGGGTGGTGTTGGGACTCTGTTCGAAGTCTTTGGTAAAAGAGGGACTGTCAGGATTCCAGTGTATACTCAGTTGTTGAACCCTCTGTAAACAATGCGGCGTCCCTGGTCGTAGATTATTTTAAAGCAGTTGAAGCTGCCCTTTGATAATTTAAAGGGCTCTATAAAGTTTTAATATTGTAGGGCAAATAGTTCCAAGAATGACATCCGATAAATATGTTTTCATGATCAGGTCAGAGTGACCTTGACATTTGACCTACTTCCATGAACGCAATAGGGTAGTTGTTGCAAAAAATGGATACTACATGTATTTGTATGTTTCAAGATTGAAGGTATAATAGTAAATAAATTACAGCGCAAGAGACGTTTTTGGGTTGATTGGGTTAGTGTGTCAACCGTTTTGACCTACTGACCCTAAAATTAATATTTTAACACGGGTATTATTTCTGTAAGTTTCAAGATGGCCTTATACTTACAATTTACAGGTTGGAGAATGTTTCTCAGGATTCGGCAATTGTCTGTTCCAAGTGTCCTTGGTGACCTACTGAACCCCAAAACAATAGGCTTCCTCCTCTCACTACGGACAATGCACACTTTTACTACCCTTAAGGCCAGATTGTATACTTTTGAAGTTATCATGTGGAATGCTTATGTGCATATAATGTCATGGTATGGTGACCTTGACATTTGTCTTTCAATCCCCAAAAGCAAAAGGGTTCCTTCCCTTACCAAAGGCAATTTGCCTATAAAGTTACATGAGTTACATGAGGTTTTATACTCCTGGAGTTATCACTTGCAATATGTATACCCCTATGAGGTTATTGTGACCTTGACCTTTAACCTAGTGAACTCAAAATCAACAGAGATCCTCCTCTGACCAAGGGCAATGTATCTATAAGTTTTAAGAATAGTGTCGTGTTTTAGAAGTTATCACGTGGAATAAATACAGCCACATAGCGACCTTCACCTTTAACCTACTGACCCCAAACACAATAAGTTCCACTTCTCACCAAGGACTATGTACCTAAGAAGTTTCATGAGTGTTATGGTTTCAGTTATAGCTTAGAATGCATATTTCCATACAAGGTTATGGTAACCTTACTTTTCTTAACTCCCAGTTTCTTTCTGCAATTCTGAAATAGTTTGACTATTTGGGGGGAAATGAAAACCAAAAGTAGAGTTTTACCATATAAAAAGATTTATTCCAAAACATTTATTTTTCATAAGAATTCCATCGAATTTCATGTCATGCCTACCTGTCTTGATCAACATGAAAAACACGATCATTCTGACAACTACTTAGACTAGATGGGTGCCTTTTGGTGCACGTGTCGCCTGTTCTAGAAAGTATTTAAAAAGCATTCATCTAAGGATCATCCATGTGAAGTTTGGTCAAGACAACTGACAACACGAAGAGTGATTCCAATAGATCACTTTCCAATAGATCACCTTGAGCCTTCAGCTCAGGTGATCTAAAAAGAACATGGGATGAGGATCACCGTTTTGATGACCTTGACTGCGATCTTTACTTATTTCTTGTAGCTATGTGGCTTGAGTCATCATGTGTAAGTTTTATGAATAAGTGAAATTATGCAATAGTACCTGATTATATAATTTGACTCTAGGTTAACATAGTGCCTGTACTTAGCAACAACTGAACGATGCCTTCGTATTTGTTGCCATAGTAAAATTAACACATACTCATATGTCTCTACTTTTTTTTTTGAAAAGGCAGGACAAAAAATGCAACACTAAAACATAAAAAAAAAGCAAAGAAAATGTTCCACAGAATAATGCATTTCATTATTAAAGGGACTGTTGGTGATTTTCAAGTTTAGTACGAACGCTTTAAAGACACATTTCCCAACGCTACTTGGTCAGTGAAAAGGCATGGGAAGCTTGAATATTTACAGCCAGCACGCTTTATGGCTGATCAACTCAGGTATATAAATTGAGGCCACTCTTAGTTTTTTTTTTTTTTATAGCATTGCTATATTGAGGGTAAGAATAGCTGAGGTGATCTAAAAATAGGCTCGAAATATGTCTTTAAGTCTTATCCTTGAATACAAGAACAACAAGAGGCCAATGACCTTGAAGATCTACTGATAGGTATTGATAGCTAGATCAGCATTCCTGTGAAGTTTCATAAAAAATCTGTCAAGTAGGTTCAGAGGTTTTTACTATATAACTCTATGTAAACAAAGATGACCACTGGCAGCCATGTTAAATGTCAACCATGTCATGCTGATCATTTTATAAAAAGTCCCATATCAATATCACTTACAGTTTTCAAGATGTAGTCGCTACAAACATTTTTTAAAACATCTATTTTTAGCCGTGACGGCCATCTTGAATTTCTGGCCGACCTGAAATTTTGCTAGGATCAACTAGACATCAAGAGCAACATTTCTGTGAAGTTTCATGAACATCCGTTAAGTAGTTTCAGAGGAGTATAGTCGCTACAAATTTTTACTATACAAACTCTATGTAAACAAAGCTGGCCACTGGCAGCCATGTGTAACGTCGAACAACATCATATCATGATACTCATTTTAGAAAAATCTCATATCAATATCAGTTACAGTTTTCAAGAAGTAGTCGCTATAAACTTGTTTTTTAAAGCTATTATTAGCTTTGGCGGCTATCTTGGATTTCACATCAACGTGATATTTTGCTAAGTTCAACTAGACGTTATGGACAATATTCCTGTAAAGTTTCATGAAAATACATCTAGTAGTTTTGGAGGAGTAGTCGCTACAAAAATAGTTTAGGGACGGACGGACGACGCACCACGTCATGGTCATGACCTTTGATCAACTAAGCTAAATAAAATGAACATTAATAATGTATTTTTACATTTGTGTTCTTTTTTTTTTTACATATGTAACTTTTTTCTATTTTTACATTTGTTTACTTTTTTTTTCACTTTTGTCACTTTAATTTTTTTTACATATGTCACCAAACGTGTTATATTTGTCGTATGTTTTTACATATGTGACTTTTTTTTTTACATTTGTAACCGTTTTTACATTTGTGACATGTTTCACGTTTGAGGTTCCTACAAACGTACATGTTCTATGTCCGTAAGCAATGGGTATTATGTGCATTACAAACTCGTTTTTCTTTTAATTGGTTTAAGTAATAATGAGTGGAAGAGTTTCAGACTGAAAATCAATGTGCACTACTTTGTGTTACCCCCGAAGGGAAGGGTCATATAGCAACCCATCCGTTAGTCCGTCCGTTTGTACGTCCGTCCGAAACAATCATGTCTCAGTCATAACTTCAGTAGTACTGACGGGAATGTCACGACACGTCACACTGATGTTAATCACGATGAGAAGGTTTGCCACTCACAAGAAGCATGTCCTTTACCTCAAAGGTCAAGGTCACACTTGGAGGTCAAAGGACAAAGAAACTGCGTGGGTATTGGTTACTTACCGGTGACATTTCTTGTTAAGATTTACGATGAATTAGCTGGTCATACAACACATATAAAGTAATGCCAAGCAATGACACATGTCATCCCTCTGATTGTATCCTGCTTATATTATGAACTTATGCAATTTTTAATCAAATGTAAAGTCATTGAAAGTAGGTATAAAAATCGAAAGGAAGTGTAACTTGCACAGAACATAGTCAAACAAAAACACGCATGAAAACAAACAACAAATACAATGTTCAAGACTAAACAGTTCCCGCCAAGAATCATCAAAATTGAAGCAGAAGCCATCAAAGAATACGAAAAGCTGATGAGACATATTTGAGGGAAAAAAATCTTGTATATTTAACCCGATTCCTTTCACAAAAGTCATTAAAACATTAAAACATGTATATGCTATACTGCATTGCCCGTATAAATTACTAGTACAAGCAAACGTTGAATCAACCATTTTCACCTCCTCCCCGCATATATCAATGAGACCATACTCTATCTATTACATAACCTGTTGTCAATACACTCCGACATCAACAATATGGCGGAGATGTCTAAGTAGTGGATTTATGTTCCTTTGGCATTACTCACGACTTTTACAAATTAGTTTCGGTTCCCACTCTCCCGCTGATGAACATGTCGTGTATATTTCCCCTCCAGCAGGTAGGTAGCCATTGTGACACTTGATCTTCCTTTTTGATCCAAATTTAACCATGTTTCCGAAAATTTCAGCATTGTCCACGGACAATGGTTGACATTCTATGCAAAATAAACATATATATATATATAAATACTGAGGGGAAAAAGTTTAGCAAGTTTTTGTTGCACCCTGGAAATAATACATTTTTGGTTGTAAAATCAAGAAACTACTGCCGTAGACACAATATTTTATTAAACACACATCAAGAACAGTCGAACATCTTAATGACGTTACGAATAAAGGAACGTAGAGGTCAAGCCCGTAAAGTCCCAAAATGTCAGTATATCTTAGTGTACAGTATTATTTCATCTAAAAAACTTGATAAACTGTTTTACCTCAGTATATATATGATGCATACATGGCAAAAACCTGAAATAAATCTCATTCTGTCAAAGCCACTATTCACGAAAACACAGTATTTCTTACATTTAAACGCAGCTGTTAACGTGTTCTATTGTTCATCCGTACATAACAGTAGCATGTAAGTATAGAATAGAGCATGAGTTTTGCACGTGTACGGGGAGATAATGCACGAGCGTTAGCGTGCAAGACTCATGCTCTATTGTATTTATACCACAATAACTAACATATGCTGTGTATATCCTCGGGTATTACACGATGCATAGTGTGTATTTAGGCTATTGTGGTATAATTTGTTTATGTTGAATCGATGTTGGCATATACTATGACTTACATGCCAAATACCTTGTTCGTCAAAGATTTAAGAAAATAGCTTTCACCGTACCTATGCATGAATGGCAAAGTTTGAAAAAACTCTGTCTACTACTGGCTTAGAGCCGCTTAAGACATTGACTGCATATATCAAATGGTCCTGAGTCGATCACCTGGTGATCTTTGCAAAGATAAACAATTTGTCAAACATGCTTATAATTTCATAACAGAATTAGATTACATAGTCGATGACGAAAGTTCCCACACATGCCTTAAAGTTTCCAGGTCCAGTAAGCGCATATATGGTTATAGGGTGGGGATCTCAATGGTGTCCACTTTTTTACCCATGGACTATTTCTCCAAGGGTGGGGACGGACCCCGGGGCCAATGCTGGTTGGATGTTTGTATCTGGGTTTTTTATGCCAAGTAAGTGTATATATGGTTATAGGGTGGAACCTCAACAGTTTCCAAGTTATGGTCCAGGATTATTTTCCCCAGTGTTGGCAATAGACTTCAAAGCTGATAGTGGTTGGATGGTTGTATCCGTCTGTTAATGCCCAGGAGGTGTATATATGGTTATAGGGTGGGGATCTCAACGGTTTCCAAGTTTATTGCCAATGGACTATTTCGCCAGGGGTGGTGACGGACTCCGGGGTCAATGTTGGTTAGATGGTTGTATCCACCTGTACATGCCCAGTAAATTTGTATATGGTTATAAGGTGTGAATTTCAACGGTTTCAAATTTATGACCCAGGGGCTGTGTCCCCAGGGGTGGGGACGAAGGCCCGGGAAAATGCTGGTTGGGTGGTTGTATTCGTCTATTCATACTAAGTGAGTGTATAACTGATTTAAGTGAGGTTTTTCCCTAAATATGTTTATGTAAAACATTTGACCCCTGGGGTGGGACCAAATTTAACCTCATGGTCTCGATTAAAGAAACTTTACAGATGACCATAAGCTTATGGTACATGCAAACTATTAAACTTCTAAACTTACCTTAGCCTCGTCCGTCGGATAGGGACTTAAACCGGGCGGTCCCGTGTATCGGTCTATTCTCCGAGCACGTTAAAGAACTATAGGAATCTATTCGATAATAAGAGTAGGGCACGGTTCCCGGATTCCTATGTATCCTTCCCCTCGCTCTGGGGCGGCTCTAAATAACCTATACTGTGTTGATGAGACGTTAAACAACATTCAATTCAATTCATGTATTGTTTAAATATGTTCCTTTAAACCTAGCCCAACCCCAGGGGTCACAACCAGTATCGGTCCTGGGTCCGCCCCCATTCCTGGGTCATACCTTTGAATCCGTTGAGCTCCCCACCCTATAAACATACATACACGTACTAGGCATGAACAGAATGATACAAGAAGCATGACTAAATAAATGATATTGATGTATCTGCCGTAAGCTGTATCTGCCGTAAGCAATTGAAAATGGAGAGTTTAATTGAATTATTAGAGTCGCCCAGAGAGTATGAATCCGGGAATCTGCTCTACTCGAACTATCGAAGAGTTTGCATTGAATTGAATTGTATAGTCGCACCAACGGTCAAGGTCATATGGCGACCTTCCAGCTTCAATAGGTGGAGGAAGACCCCAGGTGCCCCTCCGTGCAATTTTCGTACATGGACGGGCACCTGGGTAGAACCACTGACGTTCCGCAAACCAGCTGGATATCTTCTTCACATAAAGATTCCCAGGCCCATGAGGGATCGAACCCATATCCGTAAGGGGTTAGTGATTTCAAGTTCACGAGTGACTGTGTATTATTGGTTTTAATAAACAAATTGGATAAAATGATAGGATACCAGGCTCTGACGAGTATTCTATCATTTTATCCAACAACTTTATTAAAGTCAATAATACACAGTCACGAATGTAAGATCGTGTTTATTACATAACACATCTATGACGTGATAGTTTCATGTTGTCAATTTACCTGATATATGGCGGCAATTTGTAAAAGAAATCACGAAGTCGTTTTGTTGTTTCCATGACGCCAGCTAAGTTACGCAGCTGTATAAACGCGTTCGCTCTACACATAATGCTACACCTTAAACCAAATCCAAATTTAACGTTACTAAAGATACATTTGATAAAGTAAGATTTCAAATAATGATTAGTTAAGGTGTCTGTACGTACCGTATGATATACCATGCAAATAATTGGGATTAAATGTTTTACTATATACAAACGCAGTGATTCGGTCCTCAGTTGCATCTGTAATACACTAGTGTATTACGAGAAATAAGTCATGGCCTTATTACCGCTCCCAGAAGCCGTGTCATGTGATAAATCCCCATCCGACGTGAGGAAAAATGGAGATACATATGATAATGGTTTATTTCAAAACCAATTAATGTCAAAGCATTTGCAATAACATAATATATAGAATACAATCACTATGATAATAGAGTAATAGTTTTATACAAAGTCCGGATTATTATGTTGCATTTGTTAAATATTTGGTCGATAAGGTCAACGTTTAAGTTGTTTAAATAGCAAATCTTGCTTCAGTTATATAATATGCAAAGCATATGCAATCGCTGTCAACTATTTTGAAGTATGCATGTTTAATAACCACCGTCACGGAATATAATTTCAATTATTAAGGAAAAACGCATAAATTTCGATTTGAAAGTTAATAGCAGTATGGAAATATAATGCTATAATACTTGTATTCAAATTAACTGGATTTTTTGTTGAGACAGTCAGACGAAACAGGTTCTGACAACTGGGAGTGGGATAATTATATACTCGGTAAAAAAAGTTTTCGACCAGGGTATATAAAGTAATAAAAATAAAAACTAGTGGACAGAATTTAAGTATCTTTTTTCAGTAACCAAGGTCTACCCTACCCGGTTAATTTGGCTCTTGGTACCAGAAACATGAAATTCCAAACAAGATTAATCGGGTAATAGTCTTTTCATTGGTTACTCGAATGTCTGTAACTGTTACTTTTTATGGACTTTGCACATTTTTTACAGACCCTTTGTGCGTTCGCGGTTATTTTTTAAAATCAAATCTTGTTTGGAATTTAATGTTTCTGGTACCAAATTAACCGGGTAGGGTAGACCTTGGTTACTAAAATATATATTTAAATTCTGTCCACTAGTTTTATTTTTATATGACTTTATATACCCTGGTCCAAAACTTTTTTTACCGAGTATATATGAACTATGTGTTTTACTTATACTGCCTATTAATGAGAATATAAAAACCTGGCGGCCATATCTTTATTTAAACTGTCCCGTTTTATTGGGATGACAATAGACCCTAGAACCTGTTTTAAACTCCCAGCGGAACTTTTTGCCACTGACCGTATTAAGGCGGTTGCCCTATTGTCAGCCCTTTTGGTTGATATGGTCCTTGAATGCTTCATTTCCTGTTCCACTTTTATATCCACTTTTGCGCTGAAATGGTGTTTTTTTTAGGACTTTATCCATTTCGAACATAACATATACCATTGAGCAAAGATAACATCTATTTATCACATAGCTTGCAGTGTGGGAGTATAATAACGCCATGATATATTTGTCCTAATATTACACTAGTGAAATACATATGGCCAAATCATCTTTCGGTCTTTTCCGTTCAGCTTTGGGTGCATCGGAATTGCCTCTTCGATTTCCGTAACCGTTTAATAAGATACCGGTGGCGTACGGAGAAGGTCTCACACCTCAATTAATTTTCCCATTGGGTTTTCCAACATCTGAGCTTCAAAGCTGAGCAGCAGACATTGTTGTTGGTTTAATATCTTCAGTATAGCCAAGACCAGTAATTTAAAACAATAAAATGCATCAGTTTGCCAGGTGTTTTTTTTCTCGCTCATGTATATGTGACCCCTATGAAAGATACAAAATTCATACACTGTCTGGCTGAATATGTGGTGTTTAGGTCAAACACTTCTGAAATTTAAATGAAACCTCATATCAACATGAGATTTTCTGCATCATCTGTCTTTTACACTGCAGATGTATGCTAAAGCAAAGAGAAACCTATTTTTCAATTAAAATTAAAAATTGCCTAAAATTGAGAAAAAAATAGAATTATTTTCTGTTTTCCTTTTGTCTCTAGGTCCGTGAGCTTTCAGGGGAGATAATAGAGGTGTGAGACCTGAAGACCGAGTCAACATACGAGATACGACGTCATCATCAAACATACTTAGTGTTTGCCCTACTTTTTCCTCCAATCAGACGGTGAGGAATTTCAAAAAAATGGCGAACTTATTCATGTAAATTTCTAGCGATCACCAATTTTAACCATTTAATCATTAAGTAATCGCGTACTTAATGGCACACGCTTGTTTGGACACAAGGAGGCGGATTTAGTAGAAGCGCGAACGTGTTAAGAGGCGTGGTTTCGTAGAAGCGCGGGGGAAAAAGTAGGGCAAACACTAAATCAGAAGTGAAAATTTAACAGTTAAGATTCCCCGGTCAGTCACTGCGCTCCTCCCTTTAGAGTTTCTTAATTGTTAAAATTTCACTTCATAGCCTCTAACTAATACGAAGCCATCACACGAAAACATTATGTATTAGTTCGAGGCGATGAAGTGAAATTTTAACAATTAAGAAACCCTAAGGAAGGAGCGCAGCGACTGACCTGGGTTTCTTAATTGTTACAATTTTACTTCTTAGCCTCTAACTGACTTAGAGTTTGCCCTACTTTTGTTTAATTTAGTACCCGCGCTTCTACGAAACCACGCCTCTTAATACGTTAGCGCTTCTACTAAATCCACCTCCTTGTGTCCAAACAAGCGCGTGCCAATTAGTAAGCGATTACTTAATGATTAAATTCGACGCTCCAGTTTTGGGGTTTGGCTTTGCCGGTGAAAGGCGTTTATATTGTGTCTATAGAGTTTGGAGTCTATAGAGTTTGGATTCTCAAAATATGCAAATTATATATATACCTCGTCATCAGTAGATTTAAAAACGGTGTACATATGTTGTTAATCCGAGCCATTTCTGACACTAAAAGCCTCTTTTTTTTTTCTTTCTTTTTTTTTTTGTGTGGCTTTTTAGGGTCAGAGGAACTCCTATAGTGAAAATGTGGGGATGACTGGAAAAACACAGTCATGCACTTTCAACGGTGTCTGCGGCGTCGGGTCGATTTTTACGATAATTTAGCCTAACAAATCGATCAATTAATGTTTATTTTTATACTAGGTTGCAATGATAAAACTGCACCTTTATCTATTGAAGTGACACACACAAAACAAGATGATTTATGTTTTGAAGTACACTTTTATTACTATATCCGCCATATTGTCATTTTGCATATTAATTAAATTCCCGTGATATTCTCGCGCGCAGTCAAGGCCTTCATATTCCCCTCATCAAATAACTCCACTATCAACTGACAACATGGAGCGTTTTTATATGTGGAACACACTCTTTTTGAAGCATAATTAGGATTTAAAATTTACAGATAAACAATTGGAGAGAATTAAGAGAATTGCGAGTGCCAAAAGGAAAAGTAGGTCGGAATTAAGGAAATTGTCTGAATTTTGCGGGAACTATTTATCGGCGCACCGGTCACAATCACGTTACTCTTGACCTGAATAATAACAAACGCAGAACATTTAATATGTTTTAACTTCGTCTGAAAAGGGTTGACCGCCACAGCTTTAAAAAGATTAATATAACAAATATTTCGGTTCAAATATGTAAATAAATATTTAGATGCTTGACATGTTAATTCAATGCATACTTTCTTAGATATATTGACTTTAAACCAAGAGGGTAGCTCCTCTAAGGCGAAGGAGAGAAGATCACCGTGTTTTTACTATAGGAACCGCTCTGACCATACACAGCCAGATGAAATCAAAATCGTAAAAATTGCAGGTAAGGTAGGAGAAGGCTCGGATTAATATATTGTAAAATCTGCCGATTTTGTTTGCGGGATAGCTACTTTAAAGTGCACGCAAAAATTAAATGATGCGGTTTTCAATTATCGATAATCCCCTTTATATAATCAAACGTGTGTGTTGTGTTGTGTTGTGTTGTATGTATGCGTGCGTGTGCGTGTGTTTTAAGGTTTAAGTTTCCTTAGTCATTTAACCATTAGGAAATCCTAAGGGTATAGGCAAAATCGAGTCGGGACTATTTGTCGTGCAATGATTTTATTTGGGCACCGTCCTTGATACTTATCAAACGTATCGGCATACGTATCGGGATACTAGGAAACTCACAGTCAACATTTCAAAATCTAAAATTCTAGAATTTACGAAAGTTAACACCAAGAAAGTATTCATTAAAATTAAATAACGGCACTTTAGACATCGTATTGGAGTACACATATTTAGGAATATTATTTAGCAGAAGTAGATCATTTTATGCTAAATGGTAATAAGCTATTGTCAGTCAAGCCACTAGAGCACTACATTAAATATAGATTATTTAAAAACTACTCAAGTATATGGCAAAGTTTAGAACAAGAAAACATAAGTTACCAATTGAAACTGGACGCTGGAATAAAATTGTGTAAATATAATACTTATGTAAATATAATGTTATGAAGATATAGGAGATGACTACCACTACATTTTAACAAAAAAACACTCTTAGTACGTTACGAAAGACCTTTTTGAAAAAGAAATGCTATGAAAAGCATAATATACAAAGATGTTATAACGTTATATGAATTCAACATACAATATAGAATACAGTAAAGCGTGTAAATTTAAAGCATATATTAAATGGATTCAAGTAAGAATGTACGAGTGTGTTATTATGAGATGCAGAAAATGAGTGCATTGATTGAGTCACACTATAGTTTCTATATATTCTTTATTCATTACCTCATGTTTTCATGTATATGTATGAACTGAGTGAATTGAAGATTTGTACTTGTATTTAAGAGTTGTTAGGTGAGAAATACTTTTAAATAAGTAAGTAAAGTAAATCAGTAAATATTTTATTATAGTGACATGTGCATAATATACAATACAATCATAGTACAGAGGGAAATAAATAGCACCCGCCCAATGTGCCTATAAGTCACATATAGTTAACAGTTTATAATGTTACAATTTATACTTTTAAATATTTCGGTAATGTATAAACAAATGTTGTTGCTGCAGTTGTTGTATATTTACCTTTAACCATACACTGTCTCAGGTCTCTATCGCATGCTTCACTCTCCGAGCATTCATCGTTGCAAACATTTTTGAGCTGTGAAATACATTCACACAAATAGTTTTGGTTAGTGTTTTTGAACATGATTAAAATTGTATAAGAAGTTATCGAATTCACACGAGGTTTAAATCAGCCGAGCATGTCCACATGAGAAACAGCGGCAGCACGATTGACCTTTCGTATCAAAAGTTAGCGTTATTATATCTTGACAAAGATCTGCGTGAATGCTTTGTTTGTTGCAAACGCGTTACTATAAATACATCGTTTGTTATTGACATGAATGTCGCTTCTTTATATTTACTTCTTTTTCTTTGCATCCATGGGTTTTGCGCGCAATATTACCTACTAATGTGTTGTCGTGCCGTAAAGCACCATTATTAATTAATAAATAAATAAATAAGTTCGTTCGTTCGTTCGTTCGTTCGTTCGTTCGTTCGTTCGTTCATTACATGGGGCCTTAAAACTCACTCACTCACTCACTCACTCACTCACTCACTCACTCACTCACTCACTCACTCACTCACTCACTCACTCACTCACTCACTCACTCACTCACTCACTCACTCACTCACTCACTCACTCACTCACTCACTCACTCACTCACTCACTCACTCACTCACTCACTCACTCACTCACTCACTCACTCACTCACTCACTCACTCACTCACTCACTCACTCACTCACTCACTCACTCACTCACTCACTCACTCACTCACTCAACTCACTCACTCACTCACCTCCACTCACTCACTCACTCACTCACTCACTCACTCACTCACTCACTCACTCCCTCCCTCCCTCCCACCCACCCACCCACCCACCCACCCACCCACCCACCCACCCACTCACTCACTCACTCACTCACTCACTCACTCACTCACTCACTCACTCACTCACTCACCACTCACTCACTCACTCACTCACTCACTCACACACTCACTCACTCACTCACTCACTCTCTCACTCATATATTACATTGGGTTATGACGACTGCGTTTTAAACAAGTTTGCTTGTTTTGTCTGGATGGGGTTTCACGTCATTTTCAACACATGTAAGGTTATATATAACGGTCGATTTTTTTGTGGTGGAGGCAGACCAACCACTTTTCCTGGGTAGAACCAGTACTGTACTCCTCCTGCCATCCGTAAGAATCGACACTTCCTCACAAGTCAAGCTCCCAGTGGGATTCGAACCCGCAGCGTGAGAGGCGAAGGTTTACAACGCAACGTTGGTTAGCATTCGACCACGAAGACGATTCATTTGATTTAATTTGAATGGGTTTTTACATCATTTTAGCACTCACTATCACTTCTTGAATTAGATCTAGTGATGTTTAAAGTCAAGACAAGATGTAAGAAGTCGGGAAGAGTGAGAAGTGACGAAATATTGAATTGAATGTTTTTAACGGCTCATCAACAAAATATAGGTTATTTATTTAGAGCCGCCCATAGAGAGGCAATGCTGAATAGGAATCCGGGATCCTGCCCTTCACTTCCTAACGAATTTATTCCTGTGGTTCTTTAATGTGCTCAGATGATACACGGGACCGGACAGTTTACGTCCTCATCATAGGCCCGAAGTTAGAAGTAAATAATTTAAAAATGTATTTAAATCGGACTGAATGAAGTCGGAGTTTAGCCGAATTGGAATTTTACGGCACGCCAGCACAAAAAGGTTATAGGGCCCCAACAGAAATGAACAGGCCCGCTATCCATTTTTTTCTAGATAAACATATGCAAAATGGGCGTATAACCTTCTCATTTGCAGAACTGCAGAGCTGATCTGCAGAACTGCAGAGTTGGTGCAAATTCTATTGTAAACACTCCATCTTTGATTTAAACATATTTTATTGCCACTTGACTATATTATCGCAATAGGGTTGGGCTACAAGTTCGAGCAACATTAGTTAATGCCCTTCCCGACAAAATAGTTTACACACACAGTTAGACAATTACATAGGTAAACGAGTTCTACGAGCAGTAGTGGCATAATTATCACTATTTCGAAGGTTGTAGGAGCTCACCTGTCCTACTCCATCTTTCACTGGAGCCACGATCATTGTTTTCTGCTACCGCTCAAGTAGCACATGAAACAATACAGGGGTGACGCTAACGAATTTTAATGAACATGGCAACAATGACACAATGAACTTGACTTCTGGATGGATTTTACCCCGTTTATACATGTAACATTATCAACACATGTTTACTGACATAAAGTTGCGGTGGCTGATTGGTTAGCATCTTTGCAACTCTTTCAAAAGGTCTCGGGTTCGAATCACAGTGCGGTCACATCTCAGATTTTTAAAACATACTCCCGCAGTAGTTAACTCATGCAAGGTAGTTTGAAACTATGCCTTCTTTCAAGTGGAGTGTAAAGCCGTCGATCCCATTGCAGGGAAAGCCATACCCCGTGCACGTTAAAGATATCGCTGAACATTTGTATTTTCACAACCGTAAACCTAAGCCTTGTCTCTGTGTCGTGGTTTCATATGTCCCCAATAAAGGTTTCTAAAGTAAAACAAATAATTAATATATATATATATATACTCGTATATAAAACAAAATATAAAAAAAAGAAAGAAAGAAAAAGAAGAAGAAGTAGAAGAACGATACCCGCAATACAGGTTTTGGAATTGACAAAAAAAGAATAAAGACAGAAAGTGTAACATGAAATGTAATGAATCCCAAGCAATAGACATTAACATCTATTTATAGTTCACACGCTCGACTTCTGGATGTTACATTTATTGAAACCTTTGTCATATTAACGCGACATTTTGCTTTCCGAGGTCAATCGTTACCATTACTAGGCATAAGGGGCGTTTGTAAAGAAAGCCCTGACATTATTACAAGCCAGAAATAAGTGCCTTCTCTAACAAATGTCTTCTGTATAGCATGTATAGGCTGGACAAGTTGTCTTTGATGAGGTTATGGCGTCGAGTGGTGTTTAGTGTGGACAAGTCGTAGCTGCTTAGAATAGGGGCATGGAAATGATGCTTACACCGTAGTTTTTCAAGTATTTATTTGGCGATTTTAAACTTCTATGGAGATTTTGATTGACCAAAACAGACCGATTCCTGAATTTTCAAAAACCTTTCCGCAATAGTTTTAACATTTGTTTAAATCGTGGAAAGGTAGGAGGTCAGTAGTTTTGCGTGGTATATCAACTTCAATTTGCTATGAAACACGATATGTATGGATTTGTATGATGTTTTGGAATCCAGTGTATAGAAGGGAGTTTATTCTGCTTATTCCTTACAGATAGCTCCATAGTCTCCAAACAGGACACTTGCTATGAAATAATGTCCTTCTTTACGACGGTGTCGTTAGATAAGAAGAAGTGCTCGCTCGTTTTGCATTCAATGCAATCTTCAAACAATAATACTATTGTTTGAGTTCTGTTGACTTAGAATTGGCCTCTTTTCAGACCATATTAACAGCATTTTAAACGAGGGTCTAGCAAATTTGACGATTAGCGCATACTAGGCCAACACGTAATTATTATCAATTAAGGAGCATTAACATGTTTATGATAGTTGAACCACTTAATGTATATATATGATATCTGAAGACTACCACTTATTATTATATAAAGAACATTACATTCACGAGTGCGTAGAAAACGAGAATATTTGTTTTGCTTTTCCTACCTTGGGATAAAAACAAGCGGATATTCAAGACAAACCAACACATGCAGTATTCTTTTAATTTTATACCATACCCGTCAAAGTATAAGGTTGCACGTCTTACTGCCTCGAACGAATCAAAACAATAAAAAGTACGGTTTAAAAGGGACTGTAGGCATACAGTTTTGAAAAATTTGGTGATGGGTGAAAAAATTATCAAAATCGGATGATAAACAAAGAAGATATTGTCATTTGAAGAGTTTCTTTTGAAAGTCACCATTTTGCGAACTATGACATAACAGTTCTAAATTAAGAAATGAAATAATATATTTCCAGCGGGTTTATATTGTCCCAGATCAAAGACTGGTGGCGGGACTTGAAGACCATCGATACCAACGGCCGTAGGCCCGCGGTTGCGATGTGTTTCAAGTCCCAAACACCAGGTTTTGATCTCGCACAATATAAACCTGCTGGAAATATTTTATTTAGAGCCGACATGGATTATTATGTATTTTATACACAAATGTTCGAGAGATTGAACAATACAAACACATTCCCACAAATGACATTGTACGTCCATCTCTCAGCGCCAAACGAAGAAAATATACAGCTTTATCGTGTTTCTAACAAGTTCAAATCGTTGCCTTAAATAACGTTATCGTTGTTTTGGATGTTTTTCGAAGTTAGAAATCGTTTAAAATGACGTTCTAACGGTTGAAGGACGTGACGTCAGAGGTTTATATAGCTTTTATAAAAACTCCTCAATAGCCAATCAGCATTGAGTATTTTTATAAACCATGTTAGATTTACCATATATGGAATATTTATAAATATGTTATATGATTTATAAGGGGAAAACACAGCAAAGGTATGACAAATACGTATGCATCATATGGCAGTAAATGATTTTTGCATTCAATTGCAGTGATATTTAAATGATATTTACCAATATGCTATATATCTCTAAATGGCGGCTCCCATATCTGTTTTAGAACAACCTTCAAATGGTCATATCTTATTTGTTTATTATCTGATTTTAATCATTCTTACAAGTTTTTCAGAACTCTCAATAATGAATAATGGCAGTGGCACTACATTCCCTTTAAGGATATGTGTGGTTTGAGTATCTGTGACATTAAGTATCTGTTATAAATAAACATTAATCTTATTAAACATGAGGTTTTAATAGTTAAAGTTAAAATAAAAAACTTGTAGAAACAGTCGTTACTGCAGAGTTAATTAATTAGATAAAAACAGGCCTAAATTAAATTGTTACAAGACCGGACCCTTAACCAGACCCTATAATACATGACGCACCATATACTCCTCAAAATATTGTAAAGACAACAACACACAACAGTAATAATTACTTAATTTTTAATATAATTATGGATTTCATATTCATATAAAAATTTAATAACATATAAAAAGTAATGTAACAATTGTAAAATAATACAACTAAATGAACAATTGCAAAAAGACTGCAAATTGTTCAATAACATCACTTTAAAAAATGACCAAAATCTAAGCATGGTCCTTGGATATAGGTTAAATTAAACGAGCGTTACAGAAGATGTGCCGCTAGGAAAGAGTGTCCAAAAATACGAACGGGCAGATTTTGTTACTCGATTGTTATATCCCAACGTTTCTTACACTATACTTGCAAGTATGCCTTTTAAAAAAAACAAAATAAATTTCAAATAAATATATACATACTACATCCGAGGAGATATCGCTTCTTTTGACGAAACCGCATGATCTGACCTGTTTCTGATGTTTTTCGAAAGTCCCATTTGACAGTAATTCACACATTCCGAGATGCCTGACGTAGTTAACTGCCTTGCATTTTTTTCTGATAGCACACTCCAAGGTACAGTCGCCCAACGATACATCATACAAAGTCAAAAACGATGTATCATCCGAAGTCGAACATTTCCAATCTGTGATTTTGAAAGTTTTATTTTCATATGTATCGTATAGCAAATCACACAGCACGGCTCTCTGCAGCACGAAGCAGACAATTATGAACCCCACAGCATTGACAGTTTTGCTAAACATTGTGTACTTTACAAAGATACATTTATATATAATCAAAATCAAAATTTCAATACACAAATTACAACATTTCACATTTTAGAACGTCTTCAAACTACTTTTATCCTGACTCTCATAAACTGTTTAGTTTAACTCACTGAAAAACATGTCAGTATATCTGTATACAAGGGAATGTTGTCCCTATTGTCGAATTCATTTTAATATCTAAGCTAACGTAATATTAAATGAATCTGAGATAAAACGAGATGCTAGAACTGAACAAAATATTATTACGAAATACAAATTTCAAGTATCATGAATCTAATACCTGAGAATGCACCTAATCAAATATGAATATAGTAATAATGAAACATGATTAGGACTAATTTATTCATATCTCGTAAAATATGTCCTGGCACGGGACGATTACGAATATCAAACGAACGTGCAGTTGTAAATAGCTTATCGTATATTTAGACGTGTATTCCTTGAAGCGGCACTATTAAATGGATATATATTCAAATTGATGTAATAATCTGATTAGCTTGCGTACTTGTATTTTTTTTATTATCTTCCCAAACCCTTTTTGCGTTTGTGACGTCATATGCCGTTATTCCTTATTAACATTGCCATTCATGTTTGT
This sequence comes from Cyrtodaria siliqua, assembly GCA_037043455.1. Lineage (NCBI taxonomy): Eukaryota > Metazoa > Mollusca > Bivalvia > Adapedonta > Hiatellidae > Cyrtodaria > Cyrtodaria siliqua. Next base: position 11,179 of record JAWPHD010007036.1, on the reverse strand, counting down.
CGTTTTGCGTGTTTTTGGGTTTACTGTGTTCTGTGAAAGCTGCATTTCCTGTTCGTCTTTTATACTTATTTTCATATATTTTGTTATGAACATGATGTGTTCAGACATTAATGTTTCACTGAAATATGCATCACCCCGTATGACCTCGATCAATACGTAACATGGTGACTATACCACATGATCTATGACGTCATTATTGCTAATTATTGAAGATTTTTTATTTTTTAACCATTTTCTACCAAGGAAAGCGCATTCGAACGCAAAAATTGTGCGCTACCCTCGACTGATATTCTTTTTTTTGTGAAAGTTGGTACTTTTGGATAATTCTGAAAATGCACCAGAAATAATTTGTTAACCATTGAAGCGTAATTTAATTTCGAACATATTATGAAAAAAATCCATGCCTATTTCCTGTTTTTATCAAGAAAACTTCCTCATTATTATTTCACATCAGGTAGGCGAAAGGGTTTTGGGTTAAAGAACTAGTTCGCAAGAATTAATGAATTTTTAAATTAGGCTAATCCGTGAAGTCGATTTTTTTTATGCTGAATCATGAAGTCATGTTTGTTGTCAATTATCTACATCTTCATACACATCCTATGCAAAGCAGAAAACTTTTTAATGACATAATGGACTAGATAACGATTTACTAAATTAACTACATTTTATATCTTCTTTTAGAAAGATGGACAATGTTCTTAGATTCATATGCGTTATTTGTTTCAAAGGAGTATTTTCTTTCATTAGTGTACAATGTATTGCCTGTTTCTAAATTTGAAATTTGACACGAATAAGGATTAACCTGTGACGTTTAATGTTGTCAAACTAATTAGTCGAGATCATCTGCGACGCTTGCTTGTTTTCAAGACAAACGTCTAGAACAGTCCTCCTGAACAAAGTTTGATTTTTGCCGATACACTGGTAACGTTTCTGGTTGGCTGAGAGACCTGCAATCCAAGATATACAGAAAGGCAAAAAGACATTAAATTTATAAATAAACAAAGACGGAAACTTCATCATTATATCGACGAACTAAATGCGGATGGTCAGAAATACTTTAATGAAAAAATAATAATTACGGTCAAGTGGTTCAAGTTTCAAATTTGTTTCTGCACAATCGAACAAGACGTTTGTATTAACAATCAAGCCCTGATATTCTGATCATGTGAAATAAGTAAAGTTTGCAAAACACAACCCCCCCCCCCCCCACAAACAAAAAAACGACAACTCTGAAAACCGCTGAAAATTACAAAACTCCCCCCCCCCCCCCACCACACGTCTCCATCCCCCCACCCCACCCCCACCACACACACACACACACAAAACGACAACTCTGAAAACCTCTGAAAATCACTAAAACTCCAATTATATAAAATTATTTTAAAATCTGGCTAGTTGCTTTACACGAGAAAATGTAATAATTTTTAAAAAGTGTTTTCTATATAGGAAAATAGCCATATAGGAAAAATAAGCCCCGTTTTCTATAATAATATAGCCATATATGGAAAATACGCACCGCCCCTAGCGGCCATGTTTTTTGAAGGATCGACATGAACAATCTTGGAGAGGTCAGATTAAAGCAAAAAACTGAGCCATGGATGGACTCTGAAATTATTGAAAACATCAAACAGCGGGATTCTTACCTTTATCAATTAAAAAAATTAGGAAACCGGGATGATTATAAAGTATACTGCAAATATAGAAACATAGTTTAGAGAGACATACAATTTGCAAAAGAAAACTATTTTTCAAACACGATCGCAGAAAATAAAAACAGTTCTAAGAAACTTTGGCAACAGATTAAAAACCTTGACTATAAAATTCACAAAAAGGAGTCTAGTAATATAGTTTTAAACATAGATGGAGAAAATTGTCCCTGTCCAAAAACAATCTCGAACTATTTTAATTCATTTTTCACAAGCATCGCTGATACTCTAGTACAGAAACTACCACTTCCACAGAAACTGTTTGATTTGGAGTCTGGTTCCACTAGCGGATACAGGGGTGGAGGGGGGGGGGGGGCATGGCGCACCCTCCCCCTCCCCTAAAAAATCCGGATCATACATGTATGTCACGTTACTGTAGATAATATATCAAACAATTTCGATGCACGCCTTCAGTATAAATTTCTTTTTTCGCTCGCTCAACGCATAATGGCTAATGTGTGGTTTAATTAACACATTTTTAAAACCTTTTATTTGAAAACGGACTTTTTTACCCTATCAATGCACTACCGCAACCGTTTTATGAGGCTAGATCGGATTTTGTATTGTTGACATTAACAATTTGCTTTCTATTGCTTAAATACGACAAAAACTAGTTTGTGTTTGCAACACCCATACGTTTGAGTTTGCCACATAATAAATGCTCTACCGTATCGAAGGCTTTTTGGAGATCCAGCATTAGCAGTGTAGAGACCCTTTGAATTGTTTGTTTTAATGTGATCTGTTAAATGAATCAGACAAGTATCTGTAGAAAACCCGCTTCTAAAACAAGACTGATGTTCATATAAAATGTTTTTACTGACAAGGTATTTTTCTGGTTGATTGTAAACAGATCTTTCTAAAATTTTAGAAACAATACTTAAAATGCTGACCGGTCTATAGTTTCCAACATCAAGGTTGCTGTTTTTCTTAAATAGTGCTTTTACCCTTGCTAATTTCATATCACTAGGAACAGTATTATCATAACTTGACATGTTGGTTTATAAAAGATATAGGAGTTTTTAATTAATCGGCACCATCTTTCAATAATTTGGCTGGAATCTCATCTAGCACAGAACTTTTACTTGTGTTCCGGTTGAATGATTCTGGCTGAGTTATGGCCCTTTACAGGTTTTAATACACAAACATTGTCTGGACTAGTTCTCCAGAACCCCTCGCCAGATTTCAACGAAACTTTACAGGGATGATCTGCACCAAGCCTAGTTGTGTATGTCATCGTCGCGTTCCGGTTTACAGATGTTTGGTTGAGTTATGGCCCTTTAAATGTTTTTGATAAACAAACATTTTCCCGGCTAGTTCTCCTGAACCCCTGGACGGATTTCAATGAAACTTGAGAAAGATGATCAGTATATCAAGCCTAGTTGTGCATATCATCGCCATATTCCGGATGAATGATATTTGCAAAGTTATGGCCCTTTAAAGGTTTTAATAGACAAACTTTGTCCAGATTAGTCTTATCTGAACTCCTTGCCGGATTTCATCGAATCTTGGGGTGGATGATCATTACCAAGCCTAGTTGCAACTATCATTGCCGTGTTCTGGTTGAATGAATTTTGGCAGAGTTATGACCCTTTAAAGGTTTTAATACACTAATATACTAATATTTGGCTGGATTTCAACGAAACTTGTCAGGGATATCAGTACCAAGCCTAGTTGGGTATATCATCGCCATGTTCCGGTTGAATGATATTTGAAAGAGTTATGGCCCCTTATACATAATCGTTAGCCAGTAGAGCGTCCACAGGCCCTCTTCTGCCTCTTGTTTTTTTCATGAAACCAAAGCACATTTTAACCCTTAACTCGCTATGAACGACTATAATAGCCTTTGCGTCCATTGTAACCCAGATCAGCCTGCGCTGATCATGGTTTACAAGTGTGTCCGGCCCGCTGATCAGTCATTTCCCCCAACACACCCCTTTGTCACATAAATGGATTGTTCTTAATTCAAAGAAAAAACAGTCCATTACATATATGTAGTGGGTTAAGGGTTAATGGTTTAATTTGATTTCGGATTTATACAGATACGCTTTCCAGATCGGGGCCCACGAAGGCTCAGTAGATTGGAAGGTAAGTCATGAATCCGGAGATAATGTGGTCGATCTACGACGGCGCTCGACTTTGAAGTGATAAATAATTCATTCTCAGTTGTTGGAAAAAAAACAACGCTTATACAATATAGATATACAACTCGATTCCAAGGAAATTGCATCTTTTGAACATTATCTTCTGAAAGTATAGTTATTTATTATTCATATACAAGTATGATAACAGACGGTAATAATCAAAAGATGCAATTTCCTGTACCTCGATTGAGACAGAATGTGTTTAATTTATGTATGTCTTCTTACCTCGATGTCAATGTCACCCTGTTATTATTGATATGGACATAATTGCATGTTATACATATACTAATTGACTTCGACTGTAATAGACAGCATGTATGTTTGCTTGTTTGAATGAATGGTGTTTTACGTCATTTTAGTACGCCATATATGACCACGGCGGCCCATCGGACAGGTTGACGTCCGTTAAGACCGAAAAATCGGGGCGTTATGGAGTGAAAAAGTAAACACAGTATTTTTCGAGATATGTACAAGGCTTATCAGTTTATTTTAGGCAAACCGTTTCCATATTCCAAAAGAGCTTCACATGTGTCCACGGCAAAATATGTTTAGATCTTACCTGCAACATTGACATATGCCACCTATCTGTGATCTGTTCACTTTTTGAAGAGGAGATGTGCATGTAGCGATTTATGGTCGCGAAAACGAATGAGGTTTTATGATATTTGTCATCTTTTCGAATACTAACTTCTTTTAAAACCAATGACGAGTAGTTGCATGCAAATATATGTTTGGTAATTCATTTATGCACGTTTAATTATTTGAGTATTCGATTTTGTGTTTGTAAACACTAATTTAGTTGTTTTATGTCCTTTGCCGATCGGACAAGTCGCTATAATACGTCCGTGAAGAAGGACTTATCCTAACTTTGTCGGAATTTAATAAAGACCTAGCAAGTAGAATCTCTACACTAGTAACCTATGAAATGTATACTTTTATATGGCTAACACATGTAACAGCAACGACGAAAGACGAAAGTTACAGAGGAGCATACACTAGCCAACTTAAAATTATGATCATTGCGGATCGCAAATAAGAAATAAAACAAACAGGTCGTGTGTCTTGTAGTATGGTAATGAGTATGGGGTGGGGATGGTGGAGGTGTGGCTGGGAGCTGGGATTACTGAAAAAAAATGCCTTGCTTAATATAAAAAGGACTAGCGAACTTTGGACCAGAACATTTGATGTCTGGTGTTTTGAATATAGACTGGGTTAACGCCGACACTCCTTTAGTATGGCAACGTTTAATTTTTGCAGGCAAGTGTTAACATGACCCTTTTCACTTTCTCCAGCGGTAAGGTCCCCTGCTGCTTGTGTCCAGATGTAAACCATTGCAATCGTCCCTGAAACAATAGATGAGCCAGGTACCATAATTTCATAGTAACTGGTTTTATATAGCGCATTTGGCATGAGTTTTCCATCGACAGAAATTTTAAAACATCGCAGAACAAAAGAAAAGCTATATCTTTTAAATCAAAAGTCCCAGAAAAAGTCAAGTAGAAGATTTTTAGATAATTTACCATTCCAGTAGATTGAAATGCAGTTAAAAGCTTTGGCAAAAAAGAAGTTCTGGTTCAGCTAACCTATTTGTATTTTCAGGTTTATCTGAATTACTCTGCATCATATCCATTTAGATCGTCATTGGAAGCACATTTACAAAGTTCATCGACAGATTGTCCTGTAATTATGTTTCTGTGTGGCATACTTTGTCTCTCTAGTTTAGTGTAGCTGTTGTTGGAGATGCACACCGTTTATTGTCAAAGTTCAAAGGTGTGTTTTCTTTCAATGCGGAAGAAGAATTACCCTGTTTCTAATGGTAGTTTTTTTTAGCGTTTATTGTTTTCGCCGAGGGTGACCAAACTCAGTTCGTTTTTTGTTTGCTAACACTAATTTAGTTGTTTGATGTCCGTTGCCGATCGGACAAGTCGCTATAATACGTCCGTGAAGAAGGACCTATCCCACCTTTGTCGGAATTTAATAAAGACCTAGCAAGTAGAATCTCTGCACTAGTAACCTAAGAAATGTATATTACTAGTATATGCTTTTATATGGCTAACACATGTAACAGCGTGTAATATAGCTAATATAGCTAATACAGACAAAGACGTAAGTTACAGAGGAGCATACACTAGCCAACTTAAATTATGATCATTGCGGATCGCAAATAAGAAATAAAACAAACTGGTCGTGTGTCTAACTATAAAGCTACTCAATCAGGGTTACCGTTGCCATAAACTTCGTAAAACCTAAAAATGTTATTATCGTAACCTTGATCTTCTTTCCAAATATAAAAGTACTTTAAGGACTCTTCTGCGACAAGGACTATCACAACCTGACTTCAATGTTGATGTGATTTATAAACTTCGTAAGATTCTTGGTCACGATCAATTTCATACTATCTTTGTTAAACTTGTTAAAAAGTTTATCAAAATAGGTTATGACCCTAACAGTTCGCAACGTACTGCATGCTTTGTGGTGGACCCTTTTACAGTTCGCCACTATGCTTTCCTCTTTAATTGTACGATGACCGGACATGCTGTGGACCCTATGATGACGCCTACCTAAACCCCATTGGGACGGTGGCGTTTGATGTTTGTCTATGATCCTTCTTTATTCTCTTGTTGCTCTGGCTTCTGCCAAGTCACTGAGTACCTTCATTGTGACTTTCTAGGCTATTTTTTGTTTTGTATTATATTTACACGAGCATATTTGTGTTTTACTTATATTGCCTATTGATGCTGCCTTGTTTGTTAGAGATTAGATCATGGCGGGGATTTCTTTATTTACACTGTCCTGTTTTAATGGGATGAAGAAGGGTAAGTGTGAGGTTTGGTGCACCCTAGAACCGGTTTAAACCCCCAGTGGCCTACTTTGCCACTGACCGTTCCAAGGCGGTAGCCCTATTGTGAACCCTTTTGTGTTTGTGGTGTCGTTTGTATTTAATATTACTTTTGCCTTCTTGTTTGTCTGTTTGCGTGTTTGTTTCTGTGTTTTGTGGTTGACTGTCCTCCTTGAATGCTACTTTCCCTGTCCGATCTTTTTATATTCCTTAAAATAACCGTGTTCACCTTCTCCAGCGGTAAGTGTCCCCTGCTGCTTGTGTCCAGATAAAAACCTTTGCAATCGTCCCTGAAACAATAGATGAGCCAGGTACCATAATTGCATAGTAACTGATATTATATAGCGATGTTGGCATGTGTTTTCAATCGACATAAATGGTAAAACATCGCAGAACAGAAGCTATATCTTTTAAATCAAAAGTCCCAGATGTTGAAGAATTTCTTTTTAGATAACTTACCATTCCAGTAGATTGAAATGCAGTTAAAAGCTTTGGCAAAAGAAGTTCTGGTTCAGCTAATATATCCATTTAGACCGACCGTCATTGGAAGCACATTTACAAAGTTCCTCGACATATTGTCCTGTAATTATGTTCCTGTGTGGCATACTGTGTCTCTCTTGTTTAATGTAGCTGTTGTTGGAGATGAACACCGTTTATTGTCAAAGTTCAAAGGTGTGTTTTCTTTCAATGCGGAAGAAGAATTACCCTGTTTCTAATGGTGTTTTTTTATAGCGTTTATCGTTTTTGCCGAGGGCGACCAAACCCAGTTCGTTTTTAGGTGAAGTTTCGGCATTTATCGTCGGTTCTTTAATATGGAAAACACAATGAAATTATGTTTGTGCATGGCGTTTTATGAAAAACCGTCAGATATTTGAAATTTCACATTTGACCTATTACCCAAAAGTTGACGTTACTATTGAAAGTACAAAGCTGGAAATTGTGAATATCATTCAACTGGTTCTAAAGTAATTTATCAAACATAAAAGGTAACATCCGAATTGTATAACATAATGATGATAGTGCGAATATACTCCTCACGAAACTAGCCAGACTACATACATTTTAAAATGCACCAAAGCCGTAAATGACACCTCTCGGTATTTGGATGACATATTCAACATTGACAATCCTTTCTTTTCTACTATGGTTAATAATATCTATCCTAGGAACTTCAACTCAGCAAAGTTAATATTTCTGATACTGTCGCTTCTTTTCTAGATTTACATCTCTCTATCAAAAACGGCGGAATAATTAGTAAAATCTATGACAAGAGAGATGATTTTAATTGTTAATTATCCCCATTTAGATGGGGATGTTTCCCGAGCTACTTCTTATGGGGTCTATATTTCTCAACTTATTCGTTTCTCTAGAGCTTGAATATTGAGTTCTGCTCAACCCGTTGCTAGAGGGCGTGAGCGGTAGCTAGCATATTTCACTACCGCTCATGAACAGCAGTCTCAATCAAAACGAGACTGCAATATTTCGTATGTGTCGTGCTCGGCCGTTTCCAAAGGTCCATTTTCATACTCTTGTAGTCGTTTTGAGGACTTTAATATTCGTAATATTTGCATAACTAAAAAGCAACACCAGCAGGGTTACCGTTAAGATAAACTTCAAAAATCTTTTCTTATAAAATCTTCTGCGACAAGGACTCACAATCTGACTTCAATGGTGATGTGATTTACAAACTTCATAAGCTCCTTGGTCATAATCATTTCCATACAATCTTTATTAAATTTGTTAAAAGTTTATCAAAAGAGGTTATGACTCTATCATTTTGCAACGCACTATATGTTTAGTGGTTGACCCATTTACAGTTCTCCACTGTGCCTTCCTCTCTGATTGTGGATCCTATGACGACATCTACCTAAATCCTTATAGGAAGTAGCGTTTGATATTTGGCTTTATATCTTGTCTTGTCGTACCCTTAACGGTTTGTTCTCTTGTTGTTCTGGCTTCTGCCAAGCCATTGAGTACTTACTTTGTGGCTTAATTCTTTTAATTTCTAGGCTTCTGTGTTTTATATTATATATACATGATCATTAATGTGTTTTACTTATATTGCCTATTAATGCTGCCTTGTTTGTTAGGGATTATAACCCGGCAGGGATACCTTTATTTCCACTGTCCTGTTTATTGGGGTGACAATAGGGTAAGAGTGAGTTTGGTACACCCTAGAACCTGGTTTAAATCACCAGCGGCCTTTATTGCCACTGACCGTTCCAGTGCGGTAGCCCTATTGTCAACCTTATGTGTTTGTGATGTCTTATCATGCCGTTTATTCATCTTTGTATATAGTTGTTCTTTTTGTGTTTGTGGTTGACTGACGACCTTGAATCTACTTTTCATGTTTGATTTGCATATCTACTTTCATACAGTTATTTTATCGCATTCTGTTTACGCATAACTGTCTAAGAGCGACTATATATACACATAACTTCTTTTTTTTTTAACTAGTTTTCATAATTATGAAGCTTATTAACTGTAAAGAAAGTGAAGACATTTGTCGTTACGGTAAAATCAAGCATAGTTCATTATTTGTGAAAGACCATGCCGATATTTATTGTATTTAGCCGCTATCCCGGCGTCATGAGTTTTCGAAGACAAAAGCATACCTTTAATTGTAATGGACACACCAAAAAAGCATTCCACTTAAGTTTGTCTATTTGTTAAACATAACGGAGAGTATCCACCGTACATGTCCGGTGAACTATGTCACATGTTTCATAATTTGCATACTGTGCACCTCTTGTCGCAGATTTGTTCTTGTATTGCTTTGAAGGAGATTTCACATTGAGTCTCATCCGATACTCAGGCAGATGTAATTGAAGCCTTTAATGACACCTCTCGGTATTTGGATGACATATTGAACATTGACAATCCTTTTTTTTCTACTATGCGTATAGTTTTGACCAAAACGTAACGTTGCACTAAACTAGAAATTATAAACTAACTAAAATGCAACAGTTTTGTATTCATTTGCATCTTTGGCACAAAGAAATATGCCACAGCATGACAACTTCCGTATACTTTCAGAATCGTATATGCAACCATTTGAAACATATGTCACATTGAAAACGGTTGACAATGATCAGATAAGGCTGAACATTATCAAAACCTTCAAACCTTATGCATACAACACACTTTTCTGATGTTTACATCATTACAGTAATGACATCATCTTCCAAAAGTGCATACAGTATTCTGAAAAGAGAAAAAAACTACGAAAAACGCATAAGCATGGTGGTGATTTATACGTAACTTTTGATGGACAGTAACGTTTGAATATTTTGGTCACGTGACTTTTGTATTGACAATGATTCAGTCAGAGCAGACGAACATTGTATTTGTTGTTCTAATCACTGTAGTGATATTTTCTGATTCGTCTGAAAATGAAAAAAATAAGGTAAGGTTGTCCTTTTGTCCGCCACTCAAAACTGTATACTAAACAATTTAAGAATGATTTTATTATTAGAATGTTGCGGCTGTTGATTTTAAAAACCTAATTACTCAATGTGGAGTAAAATGTCAATCAGTTTTGAGAATGTATTGAGTTTCTCCACCTCGCTATATTAACAGGTTGTATTGGTTCTTATTTTTATCACTGAACCAATCAGAATGCTTCATTCATATTTTCATTTGGTTGTTTCTATCACGACATCACTTTCTGGTATTATGTCATCACATACTGGTATTATGACATCACGACATGCCATTATGATGCAACTCATTGAGTTCTGAGAACTGATTGAGCCTTTAAATTGCTGTGAGAAACAGATTAAGAGTTTTAAGTTTTAAATGTATCGAGAAAGGAAGTAAAACCAGCAACACAAAAATATATTTAACAAATGTATATGCATTAAATATTCACTTCAAGAATACAAAAATCCAGTTTTTCATTAATGTCCATTTTTTTAAATTAAGTCAAAATAAATTATCCTATGTTCCTTTAATTAATATTAGCAAGTGTCTCTTTAATCCAAAACAGTAATTGTCTCTTTAATCCAAAACAGTAAGTGTCTCTTTCAGTCAAAATTAATTTCCAATATTTCCGATTTAGTCCAAATATCCAATTAAATCCTCTCACAAATTTGTTTTATATTTTTAAAAGCATCCAATTCAAAATTAACTTTTTACGGAATACTAACCTTCTAAATTAAACTGAACTCCTGAGCTGCTCCCTGAGTCTGATTATATGCTGCCAAAAATTGTTCCAAAAGCTTCCCCACTAAAACAGTCCAATGAGAACAGTTCAAATTTCATCATAAACGAATTTGCGTAAATAATTTGCATAAATGGTAAATCTATACTAATTTTAGCTGTTCTTCAAGGCCAAATCAATAATAAATATGCAATGCAACATGAGCACAATAATAAGTAAATCCAATATTTCCGATTTAGTCCAAATATCCAATTTAACTGTTATTATGAGCACCACAATAATAAGCACATCCTCTCACAAATGTGTTTAATATTTTTAAAAGCATCCAATT